>JAGVSQ010008953.1:0-13983 GCA_022683975.1 Rhyacophila evoluta | reverse complement strand
GGAGTGGATATCTTCACACTGTGTAGATTCATATGCTCCACGTTGGGAGCGAACATGGCATATATAAAAAAAAAGTTCCTTATGATATAATAATATTAGAACAAAGAAGTCTCTTAATTTAAGTATTATTTATAATAATTATTATAGAACATATTATATTGATCAACGATCGTGATAACACCATTATTTGAAGAGATTAAATTTTATAAAGTGGTTGTCGTGTCAACTTTTACTTTCTTGTACTTATCGTTCGTTACGCCCAGATATACAACCGCGATAAAAGCCTCGTGACAGTGAGATATGTCAGCATCTTTTTTTCATAATTTTCTAGCAATATAGATAAACTAGAAAAATTAATTCAGTTTTGATATAAAAACTAGAACGTGAAAAATATTATTACATCAGACTCGTAAATCGCAAACAGTAAAAGATATTTTTTGAAAACTCCAATTACTTTGATACGTAATCGCAACTATTTCATAACCTATGGCAATTCCGCTGCCGCAGTGGAAGACGAGCGCCTGATAGTCTCCGAGCGGCCGTCGGTTGGCGGAATCCTTAAATCGAGGCCCCATAAAGCGCCGTGTTAGCGCCGCAGGAGGTGGGGGAGGCGTCGCGGCGCCGCCGATGGCGAGACCGACCGGCGCCGGCGCCACTGGGTCAGGATATTTTCTGCGAACATTTCTTAGGACAGCAGACGACAATGTACAAGCTGTATAAATTATTTGCACAGCCACTATGTGACGTTGAACTAATAATATCTATATAAGATTGTCATCTTTAAATACTGGAAAACAAAATAATAAAAGTCAAACGTCTCTACTTAATAAAATCTTTACAGTTTTCGGCTGGTTTAATGTTCTTTTTCTAGACCACTCGTTCCTATACTAAATTTTAACAGTTTCATTTCCAAATATGTCTTAACAATTGATATTAGAAATATTTCTATGATAAAAAGTTATCAAAAAAACCTGGCAAACTCAACAAACAAATAATTCTTAAACAATCTTATTCAACTTTCTTATATAATAAGAGATATATCTTTTGTAATGTTCGTTCCCAAAGTGGAGCATATGGATTTACACAGCGTGAAGAAATCCACCACGAAAATGGAGTGTATGAATCTCCGTATTGTAAAGACGTCTTGACATATTATTTTTCCCGAGAATCGTTTGCAAGACAATTGCTCAACCCAGTCCTGCATTTTTGGATTTTTAAAATCCGACAGATGGGGAGTCGAACACTCATTCCCCGGATTGTTAGCAAGCGCGCACGCTGCCAACTTCGCTAACCGGGGAGATACTGTATGCTCGTATTCAAATATAATAGATAACTTATAGCACTGAATTCTAGACATTTTTTTTAAAGATAGTTGAGTAATCGATAAACCAAAATAAATATTTTAAAAATGAATAGGATTTTTTACGTTTTTATTAGTATGGTCAAAATATTTGATTGTACATATGCAATTTTGCAATCACTAATTTTTTTTATTTTAATTTTCTAAAATCAATTGTTAAAATTGGTATATCGAATATTTATGAAGATTTTAATAGAGGCGCGAGTTGCAAATTCAGCAAAATTTTTCAATTTCCGGTATTAAGTTATATACATTAATTGTTTAAAATATTACAATGATATAAAATTCGAGCGTTATGTTCAATCAATAAATACTGGTAATATAACATCCAATAGTAAATTGAATACGAAGGAAGACACCTAAATGTACCAACTGGAGATATGTATAAAGAAAATGTTTATAGTTTGTATCGCTGAAATGAGTAATCAAAGTAAAATGCAATAAAAAAAGAGCTCACAATAACGGCAAATGTTATGTCGGAATAAATAAACGGATCGCTAATTACAGCGCAACGGAGTACCGATTCATGGGATACAGAGCTAATTGCAGGATGCAGAGAAAACACGCCATTAGCTGTAAAAGGAAGGGTACTGGCTGATACGAAAATATTTGCTTTCAATCGGATGCAGGGGTGCCGGTGAAAGCATTCGGCGAGGTCAGAAGTCGCAAACCAATAGCTCTAATAGGAAGCCAGGTAATGAGAGAGTTTACAACGTTTATCGTTCCACATAAATCGACCGATACGTATATACTATAAATAGTCATAGTTTATCTTCGTTGAACTGCTACAAATAAGTACTATCCATGAAATGAAAAACACGTATAAAAATATGTTTTTCTCGTTATTTCAAGCATCAAAATACTGCTTATAAAGAATTATTATATTTCTTTTACAGTATCAAATTAAAATTAGAGCATATCCATCTCAACACGGTTTAAATGATTTAAAAATAGAGTACACGGACCTTTAAAGTGTGAAGACTTATTCTTGATATATTTTTTCATAAAAACTGCTTAATTTAGTTGGTGAAAATAGCCGTATAAATTGAACCTAATCGCCTTTGAGTTGAATGTAGTTAATGCTAATAAAACGATAAGAAAGAAAATCTAATTTGCTTTACACTATGAAAAAGGGAGTCAAGGAAGGTAGTTCAAACTTGATGTAATTAACCAAAATTTTCTATGGAAAATTACTGTCATCAGAGATATAGTTGTTGGCGTTGTGTATATTAAGAATTCCTATAGTTTATACAATGACATTTTAAAAGACAGTTCGTTTACCGGTAGGCGTTGCTGTATTTTATAAATTATATGCATTATAAACGTTGAGAAGACTAATGACAATCTCTGCATAGATATTTAATGATTATTAGAAAGTCATTATCTATGAAATATTTCTATTATTCCGACCGAGAAATGGAGATGTTTCGCTGGTATTAGAAGTATTAAGTATTTACAAGATACACTTGGATGTGGTTGAGCACAGAACGACCAACGTTAAAATTAGCATCTACGAAACATTCAACAACTTTTAAAGTAGTACGTTTTCCAACAATCTGGAAATCAGAAAGGATGTAATATTCGCCATGTGAGTATTTAAATTTCATAGTGCAGTCCTAATAATATAAAATTCATACTAAATGTTGATTTGTTTCTTAAAAATTTCAATCACGTTTTACTCTTGATTGTAAATATATTGCTTGGACGTCTTCTGATTTACTACATCCACTTGTGAGTGCGTTTCTCATTGATATTAAAACGAAATTAATATACGAAACTTAACATTATGATAGCACTTCTTCAATATAGCATTATCAGCAAAAAGAAAATAATTGGGATAATGACTAACAATAGTTTCCAAAGTAAATGCGGTTGTTTTTTAAATGACGAACTGACAGTGAAATTGTTAGGCTGTATCTATAATACAATATAAACCCTAAATGCTTTTTTAATATAAAGCTACTAGTTTGAAATTAGTCTACAGTATGGCAGCAAACGGCCACCTAGCGTTAAAAGCTGAGCCGATAACCCAACACAAACGGCCGTCTATTTAGTCTCCTCCGAAGGGGAAAAAATTACGTAATAAGAAAACGGTAATCGGATCGACACGTGCGCTTAAACGGCAATAAAGGAAAGTTGAAGTCTGGTCGGGCAGGCAGAAAGTCTCTCTCTTTCCACGCCACGTCGAAAGCTCTCGATGGCTCGTAGCGCGATATTAAGACCGGATGGAAAATTTCGGGGTCGCGACGTAACCGCTGGAAAATTGCTACGAGGCGTAGAGGCCTCCCGAATAGGACATTTTAGAAGTTGAATTGTGTTATTCGTTGATACTTCAGCCTATTGAAACAAGCGAAGATTGTCTACGTAATTGTATCCACTCAAATGTATTTCTAGAATAGCAAAAAATCTACTGCATGTAACGAATAGAGAAGGACAAAATGTATTAATCAAATTAGCTTATCAAACCCGGAAAGAATTAATCTTTTATATCGAACTGAGATAATTATGTAAGCTCACTCTAGAATGTGCGATTATATTTCGAATATACATGTGACAAAATAAAATAGATCCGACAGAAAGAGCGTATTGCTAATTTGCAAAAGGTATTCTCTGTTGTTTGATCGATAGACGATATGTAAACTCATTAACATAATTAAAATTTAAGCATTTACACAACTCTAACAAGAAAAGGTTGGCTATAAAACGAATAAAAACGTTAGTGTTATGGCTGGTTCAGACATGGGCTAGTAGCTTAGTACAGTAGAGATCATTAGCAAATCAATATGTTTTTTCATTAAAAAATGTCACAAAAATATTCAATACCGTACGGCGCTCGTATCGTTACGCGGCAAATTGAAACGATGTTATTAAGTTTTTATCTGCATTGCATTAGGTGTGCTGTACTTTTGTCTAGACATACATGAAACCCTAATAAATAAGCTAATTGCATATGTGATTTGAGTCAACAGTCAAAGCTTGTCGAATAATAAGTAAAATCAGCTAGTGCTAGTGCGCAAATTAGAACTGATTCTAATTTTTCAGACTAGTAGCCGTCATCTACCAAATACCTAAAATAAGGGGCGAAAAATGTCTGAGTACGTATTTTGAAATGCTAATGGTGTCTGCTGTACTAGGCTACTAGCCCAAGTGCGAACTAAACATTAGAGATGCTAACTAAAAATCGTTTGCCGACATTAGATATCATTGGTATCGATTATATTTTACATTATATTTGACACAGAATTATTTTTGTTATATGAACCAATTTCCTTAAACATTTCGCTTAGCAAATGGCTCATCATATTTTCGAAATTCAAAAAGCGGTTGTTACGTGAGTATAACATATATACCGGTGACCTCACGAAAGGGATAATCTACCCGACCCAAAGAAATATAAGTAGTCACACAAAACTAGTACAGGCTTAGACTCTAGTTTCCAACCTGTGCACCGTGTAAAGGGAGAATTCGGTCCTTACAGTGTATCTAATACGATTTAATGACGCTTGTAATGAGACAGTTAGGGCGGAAAATAAAGCGGGTTCGTGAAGGGCGGGGGCGAGACGGAACTCGCGACAGGTAGGCGCCAGCCGCCCACGACGTACGCGAATCTCGATAGCGTACCCCATTTCAAAACGAGAATCGGTTTACTCAAACATTCAAAAAAATATGATATAAAACATCAGAGAATATATCTTTTAACGTTTCAAAATAAGAGAATAAGCGACATATTTCGCTGACGTTAAGTATAATAATTTAGAAGTCCGATACTTAGGAAAAGATTTCGAAACACTAAAAGAATCAATCGGTAAAATATAGCCGATATAAATTTATAGACTATGGCGCATACGTACATAACAAACTCATATTGGCTAGACTAAAACTTTTGTGAAAAGCGATTTTATCGTCGAATGCTTTCTTGGTTATTATTGTAATGAAAGTTTTGAAAGATTTATTGGATACATGTTTTATGGTAATTGTCATACTTAAGATAAGCGGAACGTTACGGGTTTAATATAAGAAATCAAACATTTAAAATCAAGATTTATTATTAGAGACATGTGACGAATGCACTATATATATAGAGCGATGATAATGAGGATTCGAGTCATTCGTTCAAAACAATTGCGTTCTCGTTTTTATTAATATACGAACAAAAGTCACATTTATCAATGAAACTATAGGCCAACGCTCTGCCGCCGTCGCTTATATCGTAGCACCATCCGTATGCAACAGCATAACAGCACGACTTAACGAGGAAAGTAAAATATAAAAAAAATATATTGATAAATTACGCACGATTAAAAAAAATGTTTATCATTTATAATTTCATAGATGACGTCAGATACAGAATGTGTAATATTATTTACGTAATGTTGTAGTATTAATCATTGTCAGTGTTAAAAGTAATTTACTAATATGCTCGCTTATAAAAAACGTTAAAAATGTACAAGTCTTGTTGAAATTATCCGTGGTGTTAAGAACAAAGGTGCGGCGGGACGTTCGCGACATGTTCTCGCTGCGATGTTAATAAATTGAGCAACATCTTTACGGAGGACATCGCGAGCAGGTTTAGTGAGAAATTACCATCGTGAACAGCGAATGAAATATATCTCGCTAGCGGAATCGCTGACCAAAACACGGCGAAAATGTCGCCGAGTGGCACATGTGCCGCCCGACGTTCGCGACAGAGCCGGATCGCATTAGCTCGAGCAATAATTCAAAACTGAAACTTATATATCTGAAGTGCAGTACGAGATAGTGTTGAAAGCATCTGTAGTGTGTAATAATAAATTTCAAAAATCTCCATGCAAAGTCTGCACTTTCTTAAGCTATCTATAATCATCGCCTTCGCTGACAATAGTTCAGTGAAAAACGCGCGCGTTTGAATTCTAATCGTACAGAGTTTATATTCTCGTATCTGGAAACAATCTATGGGCCCCATAAGCTTAGCGAGTCTTATAACTATATCTGGTAATAAAAGTTTGATATATTGTCTCTGTTCATACAACTCTTCGTAGCATTAAATAATTGCTTACAAGTTTAATGCTTATAGCACATACATTTGCAAATTTTCAACAATAATAACGCAATTCTAAACAATAACATTTAAAAATATTTATTTACTCCCTTTCTGTGGAGTAAAATATTTAGAATTCTGCCATACACAAGGACTGATTGCTAACTGGTCACAGATGAGTTTTAATTTTTTTCAAATATCTATAACAGGGTTTTAAAAAATAACGTGAGTATCGATAGGGTATTGTCACATGACCACAGGGTGAGCAGAAAGCGTCTTTTCTTGATAATACTAGATATCAATAGGGTGTAGTTAGTTAGAATGGGAATCGTGCACACTCTAGTGCCAAACAAAGTCCGTCAAATAAGGTCTTGGGACACTTTTACCACTTTGAAGTGCACCTCACGTTTGTTACGCCCGCATAACTGATGTGGGTACGTGGTGGGTGATACAAGAGGAGTACAGTGTAGAAATATGTGAATATATCATCTGATCAAATGAATAATTTATACGCTTAGTATGAGTGTATGAAAACAGTTGATGTTACGATCTTTGTTATTATAGATATATGCTTGCCATGTCGAATGTATAGAGTATTTTTTATCTACTAACATATGTATCAAAAATAACTGAGTACACGTTTATTAAAATCATAATTATTTGATATTTGTATCTGTATCTGAATACGGGTCTGGATTTAATATTCTCACCCAAGCGTTTCTTCTTTTTTTAAATCATCAAAACAACAACAATAAACACGGGACGTCGCCTACTTTTTTATTACAATAAAATGACAGCCACAAAGAAACGAAAGTGAGCCTGTCACATGACACCGACGCTGCACACAACGCTGAGCAAATCGTGACGCCATGATCGTTTTCCCGCGCGCGCGAACGCCGAACTAACGCTGTCGAATCACGACAGATGGCGCGAGATGACCTCTTTCCAATTGAAATTGGCGGCAATCGTCATGATGGATAACTTCACACGACGGGATCAGCTGTTGGCTTATTGGCAGCCATATTGTTTCGAAGCTTTTTTTTTGGTTGATGTAGGTAAGTAACATAATAATAAAACGTCACGCTGATGAACGTTCTATATATTTTTTAAAACTTATTCAGCTAATAACAAAGATAAATACTAGCCAGTCAACAAAATTAAAAATAAGCCAAATTAAAAATAAAGATTTTTCGCGTGTTATGTGGGTTTATTATAATAAAAGAAGTCTTTAATAAACATGATAATATTGACAGACTAATAAATGTGAAAATTGAATGTTTTACATAAAATTAAAAATAATGTTGAATCATTTACGTAATATCTAGGATATGTTTCTAAATATTTTATTTTGTAGAACTTATTTGCAGGAATTAACGAAAAAAAATATGTAAAACTATTGAAATAAGCCATCTCATCTGATACAAAACAATTAAAATTTAAAATTGAATTATTTGAACATATATAAACCTACACGTTTCATTATTATAGTACGTTTATCATTCTAATTAAAATGTCCCTAGGGCATTTTTGTGTGTACTACGAATACGTCTCAGAAACATAATAAATAACATTAGGTATTATCACAATAAAAAGAAATGCCCACGTTCTTAGAATGGAAGGTAATTATTTTTATCTGACATACTCAATATAATATATGTCAAGCCAATTATTATACTTTATTTTAGATTTGTGAAAAGATTATTGCTTTCAAGACAATATTGATAAAAATAAACTCGACTTATTCAGTCAAGTCAAATGCGTTCCTTATCTCGTCACGAGGAGAAAAAACATTAATGCAAAGACACGGAATACCAGTCGGCAGAGTGAAGGGTCTCCGTAAAAGTGGCGGTTTAGCCCTCTCGAGAGAGAAGATGGTCCTCCAAGGTGAGGTGAGGGCATCCCGGAGACCGCCTCTTCACATCCACGCTAGGGGTTCCGTCGAGCCTTTAAAAACTAGCCCCATTGCCTTTCGCAGTACGCTGATACGAACGACAACCGTTTCTTATCAGACATTATACAAAGCAGTTCTTTACAATAGTGTGCAAAAAGTACAGATACTCGCACGAATCACATTTGGTTAAACGTTATGACGTTACAGCATGTGTTATTTTTAAATTCTTAAAATAATTAGTCAATTAGATAATTAGAAGGTGAAAATATATTTATGTATTTTTTTCTATTAATAACGCATTGACACGTAGGCAATCAATTTTGCGTTATTGAAGTCAAAAAACAGAATACAATTATTTTAATCGTTTTTCTACATAAACTAACTTATTGCACGCATGCTTGTTCACACGAAGTCAATTTATTTAATACATTTCGAAGTATTAAGAATAATTTTTAATATATACGCCAACGTGTGCCTCCATAATTATATACTTACAATTCATTGGCTTATTGGTATAATTCCAAAACATAAATGATAAACCAAATACAAATACATTCACCAATAATTCAACGCGATGAATGCAATGTTTCATGGCAATAAGTTGTATAACCCCATATCAATAGCTAAGCTAAGTCCAAAGTTGCGATCTCCACTTTTAGCTGAAAATTCCTTAATACTACAGTCTTCTTGAATCATACTATATACATGTCCCGTATTAATTTGACAACTAAGTCATTTCGTACGAAAATTTGAAAGCTCCATTTGTGCTATCCAAAATATATAACTACGCTATTTTTTAATCAGATATATTAAAAGAGAGTTGTTCGCGGATAAGCAGATTTACAAATAAATCGTTTAAAGTGTGATTTCTAATATCAAAATAACCGCAAAAATAAATAATATAACGATTTCGATAATTAGTTTTTACATTATCTTGTAAACTTTAAGCGGAGTAAACATACTTCCACTTTAAGCTATCGTTATAATGTTTATATTAAAAGCTCTGCATAAATGCACAGTTTATTTGAAAGCTTTTTTTACCCTTGTATGAAAGCCAGCATTATTATCATACGTAACTGCTATGCATTACAACGCAAGTGATTCCTTCGGGATTCAGGAACAAACCACCCTATGGCAATTGTATCTGACAAAAGGAGTATCTATAGATTACGTAAATGCAAAAGGGGTAGTTATATTGATAGTGCCTTTATTCACTACAACTCTATATCGATTTATGAAGAACCCTTACAGCACGAAAAAATACAAGCACTTTACAACATTGGCGTCTCTTATAAGATTGCGTATTTCACGAGTAAAACAATTCGGAATGTTAAATGTTTCGAATACTAGTTTAGTATAATACGTAGAAAGAATTAGAATATAAAATTCTGTGCTTAAAAGCTTTCATTTTTACTTTTTTCGAATAATGAAAAATGTATCTATTAAACAAGGAATTTGATAATTATACTACCCTTTATTTTTATAAAAAAAATGATCCTAATATCGCCATGTTTAGGAAAGGCAATACATCGTAATCTATTTCGTGTCTTTTATAATAAATTATAACGTTTCCAAGACGATATATTCATGTTATACACGTTTCCTTTCCAAGTAAGTTTATTGATGCTATGTACACACTGGTTTATGTGTTAAGAGAAAAACAGCATGGCAAAACTCTGAACTCTTATTTAAATATGTATTTGCTTTGAGGTTTCCGAATTGCATCCTCGCTTGAAGCGAGAAGAGAAATTTTAATACAAGCCTTTTTGCAACTGAACGATGCAGACTAGAGGCAGCAGATAAAACGATAGCTTTATTTGAAAAAATAGTGCATAAAATTGACTGAAAAGAACTATCTACTATGCAAGAGAGTGTATTTATAGATATACTGTAATACAAATATCCAATATTGGACCTTATAAAACATGAACATATATGGCTCGTTTCAACGACCGGCACCCTTGGCTAAATTAAACACGGTTCTCGCATCGTAACGTCTTTCAAAAATAGCGACACTAGAGAAACAAATATTTTTCACTATAGCACGAAGCTCGGCAAACAAAATTTGTTTACTTAGCGATTTTCTTCGAGCTCCAAACATACGAGACGGCATCACGCAAAACAGAGAGCCCGCATATTACACACAGAGCGCGATGCGGAGCCTTCCCTTTGTCTAGCGCAGAGATTGTCAATTATTTGAGTTAAACAACCTACTAACATGAAAACCTTCATAAACTTCCGAAATCCAACCTGAATGAGAGCACTATTCAGACGCGATAAGCTTCAAGCGAAATATTTTGCGCAAAGTAAACAGAACCCTCGGAACATTGCACACTTGAAGATTATGAAGTGAATATTTATAATGCTCCACACAGCATATTGTGAAATGTATCCAAATACACAGACGAATAAATTAAATACAATTCGCTGCTGATGTAATTATCTATAATGACAATCTAAAGGAATAACATAACATTGGATTATGATAAGTAGAACATCAGTCGATGTCTTCCAACTAAACTTCACAGTGGTCGAACAACTTAAATAGCAATCAACAAACCATGAAGAATTATAATCCGATATACTGCCTACATTAATGTCATAAAAGTTAGTGCTACCATAGTAATACATTTTCATGTTGCGATTAAGCTATGTACATTAACATATTTGTTAAAAGTTGCAACATAGAAGCTCGACTCGACATAGAAACTCATAGAAGTCTTTCTTTACAATGATTGGGTTTTAAAGCAATTTCTTATTCAATAAAATTACCTACGCATGGAAATATAAACTTCTGCCACAACTATAATTCTTATGGAACAAATAAATACTAAGTATTCAGCCGTGATACCATCGAGTTCTACTAAATGAAATTCAACTCATCGAATCAATGAAGTGATTTAGAGCATATCGTCATTGTTGAGGAAATAGTCATTAACTCGTAAAACACTTTGCAGCGATAAGCGCGTTTAAAGTTTATTTATTTATCAAGGAATTTAACTGTTGTTTGCATTCTCCTTGTTATTAGACGTATACTGCATAAATTGCAATTTTAAAATATGTATATTCGAAATATTACGTAAATTTAGTAAAAAAAAAAGTTACTGTCTATTTCCTTAACGACGATATATTTTATCTCTACATTGTTAAAGTATTTATTATATATAACCACAACGTAAAATTCGGTTAGTTTTATTTCGCGAAAGTCTTAAGTTATTTTAAGCGGTTTAAAGAATACTTTCCAAAAGAAAATTCAATATAAACGTAAGATGTTTACGAAGTTAATAAATTGAAAACGTAAACAAAAAAGTTCCATATTCAGGATCTTCATACATATAAAGTTACGACAAAAGCACTACGAGTAATGTTGTCTGGAAATATCCCTGTGATATGTTTACCTTTGCAGTAAGATTATAATATAATAATATGACTAACGCAAGTAAAAAGATCACACGGAGAACTAATGATCACAATTTTCGAGTAATCTCCAAGGCATACAAAATCATCCATCTTAATACTGATCCATCGAATCAACTTTATCTAGCAATGTATTACACACACGTATGTAACAATTTAGATAATAATATATCAAAGAAGATAAATAATATGTTGCAATGTTACAAATAAACAAGACACGTATTTTTCGAGTGAGATAAAAACTGTGTGGATTGCAATGGAGTAGTCATTGCTTTATTTAAATGAGACGGATTATAAAACAATACAATTTAATGAATTCAAAACCAAATTTATAATAATATACAGTTAGTCGAAGCAGTCACCAGATCTTGATTGAGGCCAGTTTAAATTTTCGCAGGACCGTATAATTCAGAGTTATATTTTCTTCCCCGTATTTTACTGGTTCGGTTTTATGCGAAGATGCGGCGGAAGAGTTTCCTTTCGAAGATATTCAAGAGCATTTCAATTCGAGATTACAAGCGTCTTAGGAAGCATGGTTTTGGATGATTCTTTCTTCATTTTTTAAAATTCGTTATTCATCAAAATTAAAATAAGAAAGATGAATAGACATATTTTCACTATAACAGGCAGAGCAACTGCAGCAAAACGTCGGTAATAGTGATGCAAAATAGCTATAAATAGGTGAGTGAGCGAGTGAGCATGTTCCGCAGCGCGACAACACGTTGTCGTCACAACTAGCTTACTTGCTCACTCACCTATTTATAGCTATTTTACATCTCTGCTGATGTATCTCTGCTGATGTCTCTCTGCCGTGTGGTATCTAAGAGGAATTAATTTATAAATATAAGCAGATTTTATATTCTGGAAATAACATTAAATAAAAAAATAGCTTTAGATTTGTGGCTAATATTTTTAGGGTTTGAAATAACAGTAAATTTATTCTGTCGTATATATATTATATCAGTTTGGATTTAATATGTCAATGACGTGCATAGAATAAGCAATCAAAACAGTTTAGGTATATCGGTATTAGAGACAAAACACTTATAATTGAGCACCGTTATCAATCAATATAATGAGTAATATGTGAACATCAGTGATTTCGGCTAATGTAGTGCGTAAATATAGACAATGACAAAATCACTGACGATACGACAAAGGAAACGAAAAAAACGAATTGATACAATAAATCAACAAAGGAAACAAAAAAATACACAACTGGGTACATTATACGGAACGAACGTAGGAAAAGGGTGTATGTCTGACAGGAAAAACTCATCAAAAGTTGTAGGGGTAATTTATCGTAATAATACGTCATTCAGATCGATTGTATCGCTTCGATACACTCTAGTGATGTGATTGGAAGGAAATATTTTTAAGAAAAACTCCTCATATAAAAAACCCGCTGAACATGCTCTTTTTGTACGTTCGAATTGTGGAACATATTTTTTTTAAAAGTAAACACGAAAAAACGTATTTTACTAAAAGGAGATTTTTTTATCGCGAAGTTTTATGTTACCATATTTATAATATAATTAGAAATCGTGTTGATGGTCTGCTGGATATTAAACATGTATTATGCTAATTATGTAATGCATAAATTATGAGACATCATCGATGATGCCAACAAGCAATTATTAGAACATTAGGAGAGCTGTTTAAATTACGAAAACAATACCTGTTCGTGGTTGTGCCAGATAGTTTATGACCAAAATTAATATTTTATTAACCCCTGATATAATTTGGATATTGTTAAGCAGAATATATCCAAGAGATAAATTGATTTTTTTCATTTTATTGCATAAAACGCTTTAAAATTATCAGTAATACAATATGACAAAGACATTCAATCAGAGATATACACCCAGAAGAAGTAATCACTTTTTTTTCTAAACCGCATACTAACAATTTACAAAAAATAATATCTACAAAACATCCATGTAGTTTAAACGTTTTCAGCTTTAAAGTTTAATTATGGTATTACTCAGTTGCAAATAAATTTTTGACCATACCTATTGTAAATTATAGTATAATATCATAATGCTACTTTCACGTGTTTTTTTCAATACATGTACGTATAGATTGTTGTATTGTATTGTATCGATGTTTTATTTGTAAACAAAAACTACACTAAATATAACCAATCCAAAGATTTACAAGGACAAAGTTAAATATGATATTAACAAAAATCCGAGAACAAAACGATCAAAATTTAAAATTATTTAAATCTGGTAAGCTTCCGCATGTGAGATCACTGTTTGCGACCCGGGTTTCGCCTTTCGGCATCTTCAGGCTACA
>JAGVSQ010008950.1:0-11585 GCA_022683975.1 Rhyacophila evoluta | reverse complement strand
ATACATATAATATATTTTTAGTTTTATATCGAGTTATACATCTTATTATTTCGCCCAAAAAATTGTCGTACAATTTTGTGAAGTTTCGATAAATTTTATTTTTCCCAAAAGAAGTTATAAACATAGACATTGTGTAATTGAAATATATTTGTGTTATTATATTTTTCACACTTCAAAGTGGAAGATGATCATAATAATCCAGAACAAGCATCCGAAGACGAGGATGATTTAGAGCTTAAGAAAATTATTGAAATAAAATTAGAAAAAATCCAGTAAGGTTTTTAAATTGACTTTTAGTTTTACGTGAAAATCTATAACAATAGTCAAACTTTTATAAAATAATGAAATACTATTCAGTGACAACCCTGAGTGAAAAAAACATCATAGTTTTTCATGAAAATTGAATACAATCGATGCTTCCATACGTAATATGTGATTATAACTATACGTATATGTTTATTTCAAGTTTTTGTATTTTAATTTAAATTTTGAAAATCCGTGGCGTATGAATGTTGATTTGATTTTAAATCGTGGCGATCAAGTGGTTAAGCATTAAAATTTAAAAAAAAATGTTCTCGGGATAAAAAATGAAACAAATTATATTTAAGTATATAAGGTAACGTGTGCTTAACAAATTAATTGGATTAATACAATCGTTTATTTATATTACCCTTCTCTTTGCGGGATGTTATAGATCAGACTACATGACGCAATAATTAAACAAGTCCGAATTTTGCTAAGCAGTTACATTCCCTTATAATAAAAGCCTTAATGGGTACCCGCATTTACCGTTTACAATGCTTCTTCAATAAAGGATCCTAATATAAATTTAAATATATCCCAACCGTTAACAGTTTTTCGCCCTTTTCCTTGAGGAGATTTTAATTTGTAGAACGAGAAGATTTTTTCTCTTTTTATCGCTTGAGTTAATAATGCAGCACCGGATGAGTAAGCGAGACGCATATCTGGTAACTGTGAGTTATTATCAAAAACGAAGGTCTAGAAAAACTTCGTATAGTCTACTAACCAACACAATAAGGAATGTGGTAAAAATATTTTTGCCGAAAGGTTTCTTTAAAAATATTATAAAGTAATATTACAAACCAAATTTATTTTTTAATAGAATTATTTTGCTGTATTAAAAGTGTAAAATTAAAACCGGGCTAATCCCGGAAGAAAAACACATCAACAGTCTTATACTGTTTTACAGGTTTCATATTTTTTTTCAGTTAATTCTTCTTTATGTATGCACTACAATATTCTCTGTAAAATTAATATTATATTTCCCCAGATTTAAATAATGATTCACGTGATATTAAGCACAATGGATAAAACACTGACACAGTAAAAGCTAGCGAGATTAATTTGTTTTATGTTATTTAACTGTAACTGCTATATTTAAGTCAAAAATTTTACTTTCAACATTATTCATCGTCATCATATGCTAAAAATATTGATGCTCGACATGATAGCACCTAACAATAAAGAGTGCGACAAGTATCTTCAAAGACAGGTGTTTTTAGTACAAAATTTATAATAACGATCGAGAATAGGATTATTCCAAATTTTTCTAAATTCTAAGTGTTGATGCTCTGACTTTTAAAGCCCAGATATCGGGATTGTGGTATTCTGTAATTAAATTTTTAGATAAATGGCAATATCCTAAAGTCAAAAGAGTTTAGAAAGATGAATGCTGAATTTTAGGATTCAAAGTCAATTGTACCACATGGCCACCTTTCTTATTTCACTTTCTTATGAAGAAACAAAGTTTGAGCAAATTCACTTTCTTTGAAACGTCGTTGGACTGTGGTTTCTGGGACCACACAAAACATAATAGAATTCCAAAGTGTTTTGTAAAAACACAATTGTTATGTTCAGTGGCCATTGAGAATAACAATTTGTATCTTTATCAATTGAGTTATTTTCAATTTTTAACTTTTTCAGAAGCAAAGGGGTAAGATGGGAACAATCCAACAATTTTCTAATATTTTCTTCAAATTATTACCGGGCAATGATCAACAAGAGACTAAAAATATTGTTTTTGAAATAAAATTAAAATAACAGGAAGAAAATAATTAATTATAATGAATAATGTCTGCTTTTAAATATTTCCCAGGCAAAAGCTTGTATCAAGTAAATTTTAACATAAAAATAATTTTGAATTTAACTTTAGGTTAGTGAAAGAAAGAAAGCTTATTTTTAGTATAATTGCTTATCATTATATAGTAAAACTGTAAATACGCAAGAAGTAAAAATAAACTTTTGTCAAAGACGATGATAGACTAAAATGTAATAAAATAAATATTTTTTTATTATCTCCAGGAAGTTGTGTAAGCATATAAAATGTTCCGACGCGTTGGAAATAACTTTTCAAAAGAAATCATGGAATATTACTGAAGAATCTGGAAACTCGACATTTTTTTTTTTGGATTTCATACGCATCAGCTACCTTACAAGGCATTCTGTTCTTTTTGTTTATGACTACGTTTCAATTTCTATTCCTTTCATAAAAATGAGTTTCCAAAAGACTCGCATTAAAATTAATACCTATATAGTATATGTCCGATATTATAAATGAATAAATATAACTAAAATAAATACTAATTTGTATTAGTTTTTGTTTTATTGTTAGCAGTTTATATGTACGAAGTTGTTATTTATAAAGTAATAATTAATGTTGATGCTTGTTATTAATTTTATCATATCAATGTTCGTGTGTTGAACCATTTTTTGCAGACCAGATGGGGAATCGAACCCGCATTTCCTGGATTGCTAGGCGCGCACGCTACCAACTACGCTAACCGGGGAGATTTGGTTTACGTTACAAATGATTGTTTTTTGTCTAATTAAAACAGATACTAAATATAGTCACACATTTTTTTCCAAGATATACTTTATAAATTAAATTTATTAAACTGGGTTTTTCAATATGTACTGGCAAAAACATTCACAATGTCAAATTAAACTGTACAAATACCAGGAGTTTAATTTAATTTATTTATTTCTTAAATTGTTTGCGGTATTTTTCAAAAGTAAGAAGGAATACAGGTACTCAGTACATTTCGTACATTGGAAAGCTTAGCAAAACTAAGAAAGTTCTCAGAGTAAAGCAACACATCGCAATCAGCGAGGCACAAAAAACCCAATCTCCACAAAGCCACCTGGGAATGTATCTCAAAATATCAAGTAGAAAAATTCACAAGTAAAAAGGACGTTCAATTGCGACTTTTGCGAGTACCCAAAAGAGTATTGAGTTCTGCTTTATGATCATATCGTATCGTTGATTTTTTTAAAAACTATATACATAATTATTATTTTGACAAAAATATAACCATAATCAATATCATTAAATACAGTTATCTCTGCTTTTTTATATCTAAGAAGTCATTTCATTGACACAAACTATTAGAAATAATGAACATATATTGTTCAATAATACAAGCTGTCAATATATTTCAGATCTTCACACTGTGAAGATATCCACTCCGAAAGAGGAGTATATGGATCTCCGCAATGTGAAGACGTCTTGACAGGTTATTTTTTACGAGGATTATTTGTCAGACAATTACTCAACCCAATGGCCATCCAGTCCTGCATTTTTGAGATTTTTAAAATCCAAGAGGTGGGGAATCAAGCCCGCATTCCCCGGATCGCTAGGCCCACACGCTACCAACCTACCTAACGCTACCGAGGAGATATTTTATCTCCACAAAAATTAATTATCATATATATTTAATCTTCTATATCGGATATCTGATATATTTATTATGGTATCATGGTGCAATTAATGTCAAGCAATAAAATGCCCAGAAAAGCTCACAAAAAATATTTTTAAAATAAATGAGTACTCTTTTGGTCATTATCAATGATATAAATAAGATTAAGAAGTTATGAATATAGTTCAATTAAGATTTTTTCTGTTTTAATTAAGGTTTATATTCAATTAAGACAACTCTTACATTTTTGAGCCCGTTACATTTTTTAGTCCGTGGTGTACACCGCATGAATGGAGAAATTAAATAATCGGAAATCCTCTTGAAACAAATGGCTCAACAGCATTAAAGTGTAACAATTTTTTTTGAGATTCAAAGAAAATATTTTATTGATTTACATTTATTGAAGTTTTTACTGTATACCAAGCTTATCTTAAAAAATGTGAATAAAAAAGCACAACTCTCAAAAAAACTAGCCAAAATGAAAATAAAACACGCTTCGCTTCAACCGAATTTCGTTCAGATACTGGAATAAAATTAATTGAATATTTCAAAATAAATTACTTCTTCAAAATATAGGCTCCAGAGCTTATATTTTATAATAGCGAATTACAAATATACAAATATAGGCTTAAATCATTTCACTTATACATTCAACTAATATATTTAAAAAATATTTTAGTAATGGGACAATATTTATATCGGAAGAATGATTTTGTGCAAAGTTAAGTGATACATTTAAATATCTACAAGTCGAAAAAATTTCAAATATCCTCAGGTTTTAAAACATATATTACTCGAAGTTAGAATCCTATACATACATACTAATTATTCTTGGCTCATTTCTATCTCTATACCTCAAATTTTCTGATGATTCGTAGTATTACAAACTCCATACCTCGAAGTGAATGTACGAGCTTCTATAAGTCGAATTTTATTTCTAACTACTAACTCTATATTTCGAAACTTACATCGCAGCTAATTTTTCAAAATATATTTCATTTTTCCATTAAGGTTGGAATTATAGAAATTCTACATACTCGTACATATTAGGTTTGCTTTTTCTCCATTGAATATAATTGATTTTGAAGAAATATCATACAAAAGTTTACCATTGAAATTTTGGTATCTTGTAAGTATATTTGTAAATTTAATAAATATTCTAACATATATGTTTATAAATCATATAAAAATATGTGTTGAGGTTTTAAGATATTTTTTGCGATATAAAATCAGTTTCTTAAGTTACATTTCTCTGCTTTTTTCTCTTTTAATAGGATAGCTATCGTCAAACTTATTTTTGCGAACGATGGACCTTGTAAAAATTAGTGGATCTATCAAATAAAGTCATTTTGGTCAAAATGGACTTGATGAGTTTTACCTTTAAAGGGACGATATGATATTATGATAATTATTGTATTTATGTAATTCTACACCAATCGTACATATTTAAGCTCTATTCTATATTATAAATGGTATTATAAAAGTTTTATTTCCATTAAGGTCACAATTTCATCGAGCACAATATTATTATATTTTGTTTAAAAATATTTAAAATATTCAATAAAACACGTTTTACATGATAAAATTCATTTGGAAAAAAGGTAGCATGCGATTTTATAATATAATGAAAAGACATCATAACGTATTCAAATATGGAAAAAGCTCCGTTCTCTTGGGAATACAATGTTACGTATCAAAATCCAAAGCACAAAAGCTATCACAAGCCGAAATCACAAAATCTCTAGAAACCTATTTGAAACTGTACAAAAAATCACTGGTTTATAGATAAAAGCCAAAGCCATACATCTTACTTAAAAAGGAAACTCTTAGCGATATCCATTGAAACCTTTCGTATTAATCAAATAAACGGGGTAAATCAATATTGAACGAATATTTTATTGTAGCTAAAAACATGCTAAAACATTTAAAAATTAAACATTCCCGGCTTTATTAAATAAACATCTAAATTTTATAGAACTAGGTTACATGGATGTTTTTACACATCGTCATATTAATGACAAAAGACGTTAAAGTGAAAAAGTGAGTTTTGAAATAATCGAATTTTAATTCTTTGTTAAATATATTTTACGAAATATAATTATTATACCTTAATAAGTTGTCGTAAAATATATTTAACATAGAGCCTCAACATTAAAACTCGATTATTTCAAAACCTACTTTTTCACTTTAACGTCTTTTGCCAGTAATACGACGATATTATAAATATTTTATCAAAGTTATAAAACGTTTAAAACATCTTAAATATTATCTCGTTATTTTAATTTTAAAAAAAACGACTTGATAGATTTATTTTTATAACATTGTTAAATAATAAGATTAATGATGAATTAAAATTTTTTTTTTCTATTTTTATCATTTTATCAGCCATTTTTTGTACTAATTTAATTATTTAAAAGAATCGTATAACATATTTGTAAATTGTTTGGTGCCGAAAATTGTAAGTATAAAACGCTCAGCTGCAGGGATTTAAAAAAATTCAAAAGCCCAATACTCTAAATCAAATAAATTGATCAAGTGACCGATAACTGATTCTTATTAAAATGTGTTACAATAAGACTTTGTATTATAAAGATAACTGTTTTACTCGAATTCCCACGTTACAAGAATCTGTTATAAATATATCATTTTTGTAATAGACATATTATGTACACTGTGGAGTTTCTTTCTGGGTAGATGTGGTAAAAATATGTAATAAAATATATATAAATATAAAGATTTAAAATAAATACAGGTAAAATTTTATTTAATTTTGTTTTTTGGCATTGAAAAAAGCTTGATAATTTTTTAAACTTGTGCGATAATGATATTAGTAAGCTATTGTAGATTGAAGAGAAATTAATTCAAAATCGAATATTTTGTTAAAGATAATATTGTGGGAGCCAACCTGTGGAGTGTTAAGAGATTGGAGTAGCAGTGGCGTTAGGCTGGCATCAAAATGTGATCTTACAAATGCGACGAAGGGATTTCGCAATGATCATTATTTCTTATCTACGTACATACCTGTAGAGGAGCGTAGATAAATAGAAAGAAAAATGTTAAGAGAGAGAGAGACATACATATTAAAGAAGAAAAGGAATGAAACTGAAGTTATTCAAGTGGAATTTAATTTTACGCAGAATAAATTTGTGTATATCTCAAGTGTTTTATTTTTTTAACATAAATTCATCCAAATATGCCATTTAGTCCTATTTTTATTTCACACGGCATATTTCTAGTATAAATTCATACCGAAGAATAAAAACAACATATTGGCCTTCACAAAGTAAATCCCTGACATATTATTTTTTCAAGGATTAACTCTAGACTTAGACTCTAGACTTACTACTGAGTAGATTGACTAATTAGTTATGTATTTTTGAATTCAAAAATATCTCATACGACTTTTAAAATTGAATCTGCAACTTCCGGTTATCTAACGTGCGTTTAATCATATGTCGCTTAGGCGACAGTTTATACATTTTCTTTAAATTAATTACATACTTTACTAAAATATGTATTTTTTTAACACATTGAAAATATTATATAAAATTAATTTAGGGTATTTACAACATGACATAGTACAAACACAAAAAGCTTACGTATTTTAACATATATAAAACGAGGTAAATGTCGTTAAAGTAACAGTAAATAATATTAATAACAAAGAGAGAATACAAAAAACAACAAAGGAAATTATAAGAGTCTACCAAGAAAGTTAGACAGAATCTATTTTAAAAATATGTACAAGAGCATCACATTTTCCATGTTTTGCATAATTTCCATACCAAAAATGTAGCATATAGATCTAAGCAGTGTGAAAATTTTTAATCTTAAGGTGAAGTATATAGATTTCATATAGAGAAGACATAAGATTTTTAAGCATCCGACAGATGGGTAATTGAACCCCCATTCTCCGGACTGGTAGGCGCGGACGCTTCCAACTACGATACCGTAGTTGAATACAGGTGGATGCCCATTGAGTTGAGCAACTGTCTGACAAACAATTCTCGGGAAAAATAATCCGTCGAGAAGTCTTCATATTGCAGAGATCCATATACTACACTTTCGGAGTGGATATCTTCACACTGTGTAGATTCATATGCTCCACTTTGAGAGCGAACATGGTATATTAAGAAGACGAAGAAGACATAACTTTACGTATTATATTATTTTTCATGAGAATCGGCTGTCAAGTAATTAGTCAACTCAATGGGCATCCACCAGTCGTGAATTTTCAGATATTAAAAAAAATCAGCAGATGTGTGAATTATACGTGGTTTTACCGGATGCAAGATGAGTACGCTAACCTCTCGACTTCCGTGGAGACAGACGGAGAAACGACAACACAAAGTCACTAAAAACCGTTTACTTGGCTTTGGTTGATTGGCTTATTCTAAATCCATACTGCTTATTTATCAAATTGACCCTATTCTTGAAAAAATCACGTATCATAAATATCATGGATGGCCTATGCGTCGAGCGTATCCATTCCTAGTCGCCCGCCTGTCTAATGCGTCGAAAGAAAAATCAATGTGTTCGGTTTCACTGGATACAGAACAACTTTTCCCGTGATCAATTCACAAAAGTGCTTCATTTTGTTCGTAAAGAATATAATATTTTCCATGTCATTTCCATTAAATAATGAAATACAAATAGAAGAAATATCGAAAAAGTTAAAAGAATTTTTGGATGTAGACCAAATACTAATTAAGAACGAAATCCTTTAATTAAAATGCGTTTTTTTTTTAAATCACGAACTTCTTTACCAACCAATTTTTAGAATTTACTTAGAGTTTTTTGGATCCGGTTTCCTTTGCAAATCTACATTTTATAGAATGAATGCAACGAAAACAATATTTCGCTCCCGCTTGACAGATGACCATTTGGCAGCATGTTTAGAAATAGCTATAAGCACCTATCAACCAAATTATGATAAACTTGCTGAAAATATGCAATGTCATGTTTCCAGCGCGCCCTCTTATACTACATAAAAAGTTAATATTTACGAATTGTAAAGCCCATAATAAGCATACTGCTTGCGTCTTGTTTTATTTACATACTATTTTTATGTTTGTGTGAATTCATCATTAATTGTTGTTATTTAAATAACTTAATAATAAATTAGAATTGGTATTATCTACTTTTTTTTTCAATTTTAACTTATTTTTGGCTTTAAATTATTACTTTTAGTGCTCATAGACTGACGCCAAAAATTTCAAAACTGGTCATCCGTAGCAGTCAAAATTTTTTGGACCTATCATATAGATTAATATAACGTAAATTACTATTTTCCCCAATGGATAATCACAACATATGAAGATCTTCAGATATTGAAGATCTCTTTAAAGACAGATTCTATTTCACTATGATTATCAATATTATCCATTTGGTCTATCATTAGTTTGATAAATGTTTCTAATTTAACGCATGGAAAATTATTTGCCTAGCATAATATTAGCGGAAAATTTTCCAAAGATTCTTTTTTTGTTGTTTAACTGTATTTAAACACGCGTAAAAGAGTTTTAAATGCATTTTTTTTACAGTGTTGAATATATTTTTAATTCAGACGCTTCTACGTTATGTACTAATCACTAATGTGTTTTATTGGTGCTTTTAAAAAATCTTAAAACACTACTATAACAATGTTTCATTAAATTTGAAGTATTTTTTTCAATTTACAATAACATATGTGTCGTTGTTCTTAACTCCCTGAAGACAAAAGTCGTTTGGTAGTATGTTTTACTGGGCCTGACTTACGAGCTGAAACTCTGACCAAAACAAACCTCTTTTAAAAACAACAAGTAACATACAGGATCATAAAACGGTATATGTCCAGCATTACATAGATATAATAATATATATATATACATTTCCACTGGGTGGATTGGTAATATAAATAAACCTGCCTAACGTAATGGAATGATTGCTTTTGTGTAAATGAAAATGGGTAAGTAAATTTGTAAGAATATCATCGATCAAGTGAAATACAGACAATACTGTTCTTAATGTGGTTACTAAATACCACGTAAGGTTTATAAATATTGAGGTATTGTTTTAATATAATCTATGTAAGTAATCTGTTTTTTTTTTCATTTCTTACATCATTTATGTAAGACAATTCTGTTTAAAAATTAAATATCAAATATAAGTGATAGAAACATAACATGCTTTAAGCTGATTGTTTTTTAAATCAATAATATTTTAGTGTTAAAAATATCACGAATATAAAGATACTCTCAAAAATCTGAAAATCGAGTGATTTCATATCTTTTAATAAATGATTCGCTTGTATTATTAAGCTTGAACTTTTTTAGTCACGATATATTTTTATCTAAATCTACATACGAATGAATTACAAGCAAGAACTTACTCGCATAAACAATCTCTAAATATTTTTAATAATAGATACCGCTGTATAGTAAGTATGAAGCGATATAAATATATATTATATATATATAAATGTGCTAGTTTAATACTGTCGAGTACAAAAATACTTATCGTTGTTTTTAATTCTTTATATCAACTGTTAACCATGCAACACAGTAGCGTGATAAAACAATATATCGTCGTCGATATTGCAGAAGCACGTAACTCAATTTTTTAATTCAAAAACACTGTAAATTATATTTATTTTTTACCTAAAAACGAAGAAAGAAAAATTTGTGTCGTATTTTTTATTTATATATTTCATTTATCTGTATATTTTTTGATAATTATGAAAATAATTATAGTATTTAGTGTAAGCCAACGACGTGCCAGCGACCAATTATGTGTACTTCTAAAATGAAAATATGAGACTGCGGAAGAAATAAAAGAACTCCGTTCGTCAAATCGTAGACGAGCTTTTAAGTTAAAAGCTGCTAAAAGCAAAAAGCATAGAGAACAATGGGTTCAAAGTAATGCAATTTCATACCGGAAACGACAACTATCTGAAAAAGTTGACGCTTGGCGTGATTGACTAAAACTTTAAAGAGTGAGACAGGGCTCTTTGATGGCAAGTAACTTGCTGTGTTTGAAAGATGAAGTTTCATGATCCTGAATTGGACTATTCTAACTTTCCACAAATAGTCGTTGGCAGTGTATTGTCAAAATTTATACTTTACGGTACTCTCAAATTTGAAGATTTAAAGACGAGAATCAGGACTGTGCTTTCACAATGAAATTTTCTGAATTACCAGTACCAATTAAAATTTTGATATGTGGTAATCACTCAAAACTGAATGAGCTTCTAAATCGGATTATTACAATATCAGGTTTCAAATGACTTGCTTTGAAACCTCATTGTTCATACTGGATTAGGCAAGATTTTTGCCGACTTTGAGGATTCAAAGTCGATACTACAAAACTGCCAGCTCTCTTATGTCACATCATTATGAAAAAGCAAAGTTTCTGCAAATCTATTTTTGGGAAACGAAGTGAAATGCAACGTTGCACTATGATTCTTGAGAACAAACAAATTTTGAATGAATTCTTGCAAAAATCATTGCACAAGCACAATTATTATGTTCAGTAGCCAAAATGAAGACTTATATAATAAATTGTTATTAAATCAGATAGGAATCTGACTGAAAGCCGTGCGCGTGTTTTTCACTTACCAGCAGTAGTTGAAATTTTCATCACTATCTCTGGAAATGAATATAAGGAAAATGATATTTTCTTAGCAGAGCGCAGTAACAAGTCATTGTTTAGGTCAACTGAGCTATTTTCAACCTTCAACTACTTTAGAAGCAATGAATTATGAATGAGTTTGAATCTGTCCTAAGCAAACCCAGATAACAAATAGCCAGGATATAAATAAAATCAATACATAATTTAATTTTTCTATCTAAAAAATATCAAAAAAAATTATTTTCATTTCATTCATTTTTG
>JAGVSQ010008948.1:0-13988 GCA_022683975.1 Rhyacophila evoluta | reverse complement strand
TCGAAACAAAAAGGGACCCGGGCAACGCCGGGTACTGATCAGCTAGTATTTTATAAAATCGATGTGATGATAAATATACAATGTGTGCTAATCTGATAATATTCGTGATTAGAGTAACTTATATTGCGAACATTTTAAACTAAATATTTTGTCTCTGAAACTCTGATTAGAATTTTAGCAACTAAAAAAATTGTTCGTGTACTGTCGAATGATGTAAAAAATTGTCAAAATTCAAACAAAATATGTCAAAAGGGAAAAATTCAATTTCAAATATAAGTTTATGATTTTTAACAATATTTGGTTGAATATAAATTCCAACTAAATATGATTAATCGGTTATAAAAACTTTCTTTTGATTATTACTTTATTTATTCAGTTGAGTAAAATATTAAATACGGATAAATTTTTGTTTGAATAGACAATTAATTGCAAAGGTACGCCACTGATTTAAAAATGCGGCTTAACCTTAAAAGGTGCTTATCTTACTTTTGCTAAAACGAAAATATTTTTTTAAAGCAACAACCACCAACCACCACTGCCTTGAACAAATATAATATTAAATTACAAATTATGTTTGCCCGTGGAGAGCCAGTTAATCAGCGAAAACATAATAAGCAGTATTTCTTTTTATGGTAGCACTTACTCAGTTCTTTGTTGGATCTTTTGTTGGAATAATAATTACAGTTTGTTTGCTTGTTTGTCCTGCTAAATAAACGCCAAGGTAAAAGATAGTGAACATTATAAGAAACTGAGGTTGATCAAAACCATATATGTCAAATTAATAATAATACAATCAATTCATTTGCACCAAATTAAAAAAAGATCTAGTATTATTTAGATAAAAGATTATTTGAAAGTGACATTTTATCTATTTATAAAATTAAAGAGTTTACAAAGTTGAATTAATGTTACGATATTTCCAGAGAAATTCATATTGGCTGTGTTCCAATATAAATTTAAATTCAAGTTCCAAACTTGTATAAACAGCAGGTTGAATTAATTGGTTGGTTGCAAATTATATATAAAGGAGAAATTCAAGGAGAGAAATCAACTATAAATTATGTATGATACTTAATTGTGTTTTTCTTAAATTTTTTGTCCGCTCTGAAAGTGAAGCAAATAGATCCACACAATATGAATATGTCTGCTACGATTTTGGAGTTTTGACACTTGGTCAACTTAACAGGCATCTAGTCCTTCATTTTTGAGTTTTTAAAAATACATCAAATGTGAAAATCGAATATCGATAGCTCAATCTACAAACCAGCCAATTCTAATTGTGCCAAATGTTCAGAAGCAATTAAATGTTTTATAAAACGTAAAAATAAGGTAGTTATGAAAATGTATTGATATTCTTATAAATTGTGTACTTGAAGGGTAAATTGGAATTGGCTTATTTTCACTACCAAAATTGTAAAATAGTAATAAGAGTTGGCTGTTTTTTATTGGTTTTATATATTTTCTTCGCGTATTACATATTATGTTTTCCCGGTAGTGTAGTTGGTAGCATGCGCGCCTTGCAATCCGGAGAATACGAGTTTGATTCCCCATCTGTCGGATTTATAAAATCCAAAAAATATACGACTGAATGCCCATTGAGTTGAGCATTTGTATGACAAACAATTCTCGTGAAAATAATCTATCAAGACGTCTTCACACTGTGGAGATCCATGTACAACATTTTTATTAAAGTAGATATCTTCATACTGTGAAAATATTTCGACTATGAGTAAAGTAAGCCGTTTTTCAGATGAAGATATGCTATACAGCAGAAGCGGAACTGAAATTTGTGTAGCATAAAAAACCGAATTTATCTGTTTCGTCTAGTCATTGAAAAACCCGGTTAACTTAAAAATATATTTTATAATGATAACAATATCTCATACGTTGTACTGTTAACATATTAGATATATGTGAGTGTACTGCTATGACTACTTTGATGAGACATCATTATTTACAATTACTTTTTGTCAAAGGAAAAATATTATTTCCACCAAAATCGTTCTGTGTAAGTATATAAAATAAACCTTCAGTAAGTTAAAGTATGGCATGATATCGAATTTAAAATAAACAATCTATATTATTCATTTGAATGAAATATCGAATTTATTTTAAATGATGGGGTCATACCAAAAGTTAAAGAAGGTTTATTTTTCAAAACTGTCAGCGAATAATTTAAAATTCATTTTAATACCTGGCCATTAAATTTTACATTTGGCATTTGATGCGTATTTTTATTGTCTTTGTTATGTTATTATTTTTATGATTTCACCTTCACTTTTGAATGCCCCTATTAATTTTCACGGAAGAGTGAGTACATTCGCCACGCGTGCGTTTGGCGTGTTAAAAATTATCCTTTACAAGGTGTTTTATTTTCATCGCAGATAAGGTAATTAATACGAGTAAGATAAATTTTTTGTTTATTTTTTTACTATTAATTTATCTATCATCTATCCATGTTGAAATAAAGATTTTTTTTGTCATATTAAACTGTTTTAATAAAAAAGATAATGCCATCATACGGTTGATTCTTTGAGTAATTTTGTAAGGACTACGAATCAAATATAGACATATATTAGAAAAACATCATATTATATTACTTATTCATCCGTATTCGCTTCTTAAGTGGAGCATAGGGATACTACGTGTTAACTTCAAGAATCTACCGCCAGTATCTTTCCCAATCTTGGGTTTCACGACAGTATATCAGAACAATAATAAATTAATGCATGCTTATAGAACTTTTAGCAATAATTTTTCGCCATATTTTATCTCGTGAAAAGTAATGTTAATCATTTCTTTGTTAAATGTATTTCGAGAAGAAAATCCAATTGAAATATAAATGCCATGCGAAATCAGAATTTAGAAGATAATTTATCTTTTATTTTTAAATTATTTTATTAAATTTTACTGCTGAAAAAATGATCAGATAGATCAGATTTTTCTAAGATACCACAATCGTATTGAGCGATACAATCGTGAGCGTAGTTGCATCGTAATATCGGTTTCTACAATTTTTCTAAATTATTCGAGTTGGTCTGCGGTACAAACCAATAGTCAGCTAGCGATATAAAAATGTAAATTATAATATTAAATAGACTGGGCTTTTTTCACTATTTTTCACTAAAGTTCATTCATTCGTATTGATACTAATTTATCTTGAAAAAACAAAGCTTTATACATTCACGCTACGTACTTATGATGCATAACTTTACTTTAGCCTAACTGATTTGACTTTCCCTGAACCTTGTATGCAGTAATGGTGAAGGAAAGATATTTATTATTGATGATATAAAATTTAAAAAATATACGCGGCATTCATTCAACGACGTAGTTGATTTCAGATAATATGGACTTTTTTATAATAATTATCACGTCGACAATTTGTTCTACTTTCTAATATGATAAACAAACGGTATTTATTTTCATAATATACAATATCTACATTCTGCTTAATTTCTCACATTTTTTCCCATTCAATGCGGCATACAAACTTGGTGTTGTGTTTTCTATATTTTTTGATACATGAATACTAAATGTGCGTGATATATTAAATATACCCTACGCCTTAACGAGTTAAAAAGTAAATTAAAACCTTATTACGAAAACAATTAAAATGTAATTTAACACAAATAATTAAGTGAAGACTTATAATGTGAAGCTATAGAAGAAATGAATTGTTATATGTTATATCAATAATTTAACTTATTAATTAAAATTATAATCACCATGAAAATATAAATTATTTGTTCAAATAAATAAATATTATTCAGTAGTAAACGCAAATAATTTATTTTTAGTGTTGCCATAACAACAGAAAATCATCTAAATTATTTCAAATAATAAGCAAACAACAATTTACTAGAGTATTCATAACTTTTAAGTTATTCGTTGCCATAAAAAAATAAGTGTCAAGAAGTTATATACAATTTAAAAATGACGCTCACAAATCCGATATTTCAATGGTATTTTGGTCAGCTATGAAATATGACACGCATATTAAAATAGTTAAGTAACAACATTTGATATAAATTGAATACATATAAATATATATTATTTAAAAAAATTCACTGTATTATACTAACCAAAAACTGCTAAATAAAAATCAAAAAAAACCGGAATATATTTTTTATATTACGAGTTTAATGAAATGTGCGCATTAAAGTTTAACTGTAATACAGTTGGAAATATTGATTTATTTATAAATTATTATTGTATTTTAATTTAAAATAAGTTCATTACAATAGATGAGTGAATATCTTTTTATCTTTAAGATAAATTGTTATGTGTAATAAATAAGGGTAGCCAAAAGCTTAATCTACTAATCTAATAAGGTTACCTTTAATGGTCCAGATTGATAAATTCTTCCAAAATATTTGCTAATAAACATAATTATCTAAACATGAAACAATAAGCAGATGTATTAAATAAAACCGAAGTCTATTTTTCATTAGCTGATAGATGACCCAAAAAATCAAAATTCTTCTACTATGAACAACAATAATTATTTTTGAATTATTATTTTTAACAGGAAAACAGTAAAATATTTGTGTTTTTTTTAAATTATATAACGTAGTAAACAGTCTATGTTAAAATTTATTTTATGAAGCTTTGGTTAAGTTTTTTAGCAGGAAAATGAAAAAACTTTTTTGTAGTCTTAAAAGCTTAAAGTCTAAGGGATGATAGTTTGAAAAATACATGGTAAAATATTATATGCTGGTGTATGACAGGTACACAAAAGTTTAGCCTTTTTCTTTTATGAAACTGAAAAGACTTGGTGCTGTCGTTTATATTTTTCTTATTTTATATATTATTATATAATAGATTAAACATCAAATAAAAAATTTAATTTTATGTTTACCTAGAAATTGATAAAAAGCACCCTACACGAAGAATTAAGAGGCAAGTAAAGGTGAAAGGTCAAGGCTCAGAACAAGTAAAAGGTGTTTGCATGTTGAAATTTAATTAAGTCGAGTATTTAAAAAATACCTTCTCACATAAAAAATTATAATATAAAAGCGTGCAAGGGGACATTATTTCACGTCGGAAAAATAAACAAATACAACATTCGTGTTTCGTCAGAAAACTTGACTAAATTGGTCAGCATAAATAGCTAAATTCGTTTAAGGTTTTATTTATGAATAAGTAGTTAGCACCGAAAAATTAATTTGAATTTAAAATTTTGATAATGCTAAAAAAATCTATTTCCTATTTTATTTTTCAAAAAGAAACGAGGAAACGTTTTCGAGGAATTTTTATAAAATATGTATTCTAAGATTAACCTTATTTGAATAAATTAAGATTTCACGCTGGCCGCAGATGCTTTAAGCTGTTGTTTTTGGATTAGGAATTAAAATATAAAATGTTGAATAAAATAAGAAATCCATAACCTTGGATATATTTATATATTACATATATTTATATATTTCCTATAATTATATCAAAAAGTGAAATTTACATAAATATAATTAGCACATTAGTTAAATAATATCATATTCTTATTATTTTGAAATAGCTGTATTATATGCATACAACAATAATATGTTAAGACAGAACTAATGACTGACTCAAAATATCGCATGTGGAATTAATAATCTGTGGAAATTTATATTTTAACTTAAAATTTTATTATGATAAAAAAATTGCAATTATTAATGGGCACAGTTTCAAAATTTCATTAAAAACGCTATTCATTCATGAAATATTAAATAAACGTTATGCCTTTGCAAATATAGAAACAAGTTTTTTCTCGATGTCCACGCCCAAAATGGAGCGTATGAAACTCCGATTACTCAACTTATTACACATCCAGTCTATTGTGTTGTATTAAAAAATATAATGCAGCTGGAGATTGAAACAAATAGTTTAATAATCACGATACGCACATACTATTTGACGACAAATTGAATATGAATTGGGGCAGGGATACTTTGATAAGCCCCTTAATTGACATAGCAGTATTGGGCAGTTGTTTTTAACATGCCCTTAAACAGCAACCCTCAAATTGTGTGAGCCTAGGTATAATTGCTGAATTTATTCATGTTACTCTATATTTTACAGCTAGCATTTTTTAAAGTGTGTTCAGTCAAAGCCGCGCAAGTAAAAGACTCACGGTCAAACCCACACACGTATTTGGCAGGGCATGACAGCAAGTATATGAGCCACAAGGAAATCTATTCGTATTATGATATATACCTGTGGTTCCCAAAGTGACATGTACCAAGCCCTAGGGGTCTGTGCGATTGTTGAGGGGCCAGTGACATATTAAAATTAATTTTGGAGTCAGCAGATAATGTCGGGGGTTCCGCAAAAGGCCTAGACGCGCGAGTTATAAGAACGGGAAATCATAATTCTGAGAAGTAATTTGACTAGGGATAGCAAAAAGGGGAATATCAGATTTATCAGATTAAGTACGAAAATAGACATTTTAAGATGATTTAAAATAGAACGAGATATCCTCGTAGTTCTGGAAGAATATACGAAATTAGACATCCATATGAATTCGGATGAATTCCGATTTTTCTAAGCTTGACTTATAGATCTACAGATTATTATTACGTAGTGTAGGGGTCCGTGGCACACAAAAATGGGAGCCGCTGTTTTAAATAAATATTACATAATATTCAAATATACCATACAAGTAGAAAATTAAATGTAGAATACAAACAGGAATGTTTTAGAATAGTATCGGAATATTACGTGCCAACCTTCCTTAATATTACTAAGCAAAAGCATTAGTATTTTCAATCTTTCATTAAATTTAACATTTTTAAGAAATTTAATGGTTTTTGGAAGTATCTATCAAATATGAACAAATATAATTACACATGCACACATGAACGAAATTGTGGTGCTATAATTATCGTAAATATGATTTCTTCATCCAATAAGCAATATGTATTCAAAATTAAATAAAATCTAGTAAACACCTTTTTTATTTCAGTTTGTTAGGCGCGGCATTAGTAGTAATGTTATGTGCGGATTCGTCATCAGCAGCTTTAGTCTGCGCGGCTTTGTTTTAGTGCTATTCATAAGATATAAAAAAAAAAACATATTTATTCAATACTAAAGTCCGTTTTAGGCCGGAAAGTAATTTACTTGTTTTTATAGCAGATTAAACCAATAAAAATTAAATAAGTCGTAATACATTTATTATTTGTAAGACGTAAAAGAAGCAAAATTTCAAGGACTAAAAATAGTAAATATGCTCAAAGCTTTAGTTTGCGTTCTATAAAAATTTGTATGTCATGGTTAAATGTTCAATAAAGATAATATAGCTCACTGTGGAATTCTTTTTATATTTTTTGAAGATTCGAATTAAATCTCCGGATACTTTGCATATAATTATTATGCCGACGGTATATCTTTCGAATAGAAAAAAAATGATATTTTTATCATTGTTTAAGTGTGTATTAAAATATTTTTAAGTGAGTAAAACATTAATAAAGTATTGAGAAAAAAATACACCTAGTTTAATTATAAAATTATGTGTTTTCGCAATAATACGTACGACTTGAAATGTAGATTTTAATAATAAAACACTAATAAGCATAAAATATTGAAAAAGTACTAAGAGTAAAAAAATAATTTTAAATCTCTTAAGCGACTGGCTAAGATTTTTTTCAAATCAGCTATTGTTGCCAGCATTGTTCAATTATGAAACTTATGGAAGGATTATGCTACTAAAGATTTTGCTTTGGGTACGAAAAGTACAATAGTAATAATTATGACTAAATATAAAAGCGTGTGCTTTGGAATTTAGTCATATTTCGATTTAACGTAGTATTTCCCGCATCCGCAAAACTATTGTAGAGAAAACTCGAGAAACAATTGATTTTAAGAAATTCTTGTGAATTCTTACTTTTTACTACATTTTCGATAATAAACATTAAAACTTTTTATTAATATTATCTTAGAAAGATACTTATTTATAAACTTTATGTTTATTCTACAAGTAATTATTACTGTGACTTAAAATTCAATTGTATATTGGAAGCATTTAGAAAAGTAAACATCATTTTCATATTCTAATCTAAGGCATTATATTATATTTTGAAAGTTATTCTCGGAGTATATCTAACGATCTCAAACAGTTTGTAGGTCAATATAAAATAAAACAATCTTTGAACTAGATTTTTGAAAATTAATTTAATCGGGTTAGTGATATTTTTTCCCCGAGAACCTTGAAAATTTTCATTTTTTTTCAAAGTAAATTGTTTTACACAGATCGAGAGAGAAAGCAGGTTTACAAAAATTAAAGCGAATAATCTACCTACGCGGGAAAGCTCATTGAGTCCAGAATGAATTAGAGATATAGTTGGCTGAAAATGTATAGATACAGAATTCACTAAGAAATCCTGTCACGTATTCAAAACGAGTCGAGTCAATGAATCGAGATGAAGAACCGAGACATTCAGCATACATTTTGTATCTCCACAATAAGAATATTACGAAGCCTTCTTCAGTTCTTTACGAACTGACAAGAATGCCAATTTGTCAGGAAAAATTGTTTCGAGCACATTTCTTTCTGGAATACTAATGCAATAAGTTATTTTACCATTGGAATTGTAGTTCCTTGATTTTATTTCCGCTAAATCGCTAATAATGAGATAAATTTCCTTTACTTTGAATACCAAATATTATTGAATTAGTTAATAGATTTGAATCTTCCACTTTATTAATATTTTTAATATTTATGAAATTATTTGATACCTCATCTGTTTTTGATATTAAAATTATTTTAATGATGTTGCACAAAATACTAGAACTCATTTATGAAGGTATTTTAGGTAACAGCAGAGTCAGATTGACAATAATGCTAGCTTAAGATCTAGATATAATGGGCTCAAATCAAAGCAAAAATAACACTAAAAACCCTTACTTATACGGTAGAAATAATATTTTTTGCATTATACTTAGAAGAGATAATAATACAACTTCCATTAAAAAGGTTGAATGATTCAAATTTGTTTTTTCTCAAATTACTTCCGATTGATCGTCAAAGTAAAATGTTATATTACACACCGTCTAGAATCAAATTTATTTGCTTGATACTGTGTATATGTAATAGGATTGACTTACCACTGATTCAAAAGTAATAAAAAATAAGGAAGAAAAAAGATTATTATTAATATACTATTATGCGTAATTGAAACTTGTCCGTTTAAGAATGGCGTTTGGATCTCTGCAATGTAAACATGTATTTTGACGAATTTTTCTACCTGACTTTCACGAAAACTGACCATGAGCAAATTACTCAATTCATTGGATATTCATTTTTTGCGTATGAATAATTATTGAAAACATACATATAACATGTATGTGTGACTATAGGACTTGAACCGAGAACTATTTTAACACAGGATTTATATATATAAGTGCTTCAAGTCTTGAAAACTTACTTGCAAGAGGAAAAATATACAAATTTCGAACATAATTGGTAGATAAGTAGTTCTACTGTATTTTTAGTTTTATAAATTTACTTATACTCGTATTTGCAATATTTTAAAATGAATCTTGCTTACTGAATCAAACTATATATATTCCAATAAATTATTAGTATAACCTCTGTATTATACTGTTAGAATGACAAGAAAATATTTTCAAAGAATTTTGTAAAATATTATTCGTAGAAATTTGACAATAGGTTAAGCTTAAAAATTTATATTAGAGAAAAATTTGGCAACATTGGCATGAAAATCATAAAAAGCGTTATTTAATTGAGACAGGGTTAAATCATAATATGCCTTTGTGAAATGGGCAAATATGAATAAAGCTTGACTAATAATTAATGCAGCAATTATTATTTGAAAAGCTCTCGCTCTAGTATGACAAATACATTTTTAATTATCACAGTACTGGATGTAAAAGTGGATTATGGCATTGTTGATTCATATTTAAATACTTACAAAAAATATTTATAAAGCATAATAATCGATAAAACAAAGAATATGGCTGACTGTTATAATGCAGTAATAACTACATAAATCCCTATTTTAGATGAATAGTTAATATTTATAAGAGTATTTATAAAGTAAGAAGCAGAGATTTTGCGTGTCAAAGTTTTGAAACAAAAATTTTACTCTAATGCTGTGCCTAAGGTCAATAGATTTGTTTAAATATAATAAATAGATGGCCATTTAAAATTAAGGTCATCAAACATTAATGGTGAATTTTATACTCTACATATTATAATTATGTGTGTGATGAATACTTCTTATACATATCCAAATTGTTTATTAGATTTGTTTTTAAAAATCGATTTACAAAGCGTTTTTCTCGATCTAATGTTTTTGCAAGCGAGTGCATCAAAGTATTATCAATCACATCGAAAAGTTTCTATATTGTAAATAAAATACCATATTTGCGCTATAATATAAATAATGCTAAACAAATGCTTATTTCAACCTTATCTGAAAAAAGATACTAATTATATTTCCAATGTATATATCCATGATTGTATCTACAAATATACTAAACATTATACTCGTTTTATAGTAAGGCAATTGTATAATATATGATTTTATCTCTTTTTTTATGAAATCTTATTAATACGTGTATCCCATATGATGCATTCTCATTGAGATTAGAGATTCAGGGTGACTACAAAAACACCAGTGTTCGTAATCTATCGACATTTCTTTTTACTCAGTGGATTAGTTCACTCAAAAGAGAATGAAAAATGTTGGATAATAAGAGTACTGTAATATTATCAGCCTTACTATGTCTGCTTGAGCTTTAAAAGCTCAGTATTCACCGAAGTGTTGCAAATTTTCTACCTCTTTTCAACAAAGTAATATTACACTTTGCGCCAATATTGTCGCATATGTAATGAAATTTTCCTCAATCGCGACATCAGAAAACTTTGTTGCGAGAAAGAAATTAAGTGAAGGTGTTTTAAACAAGAATATCAGTTGCCCTGTAAACATACTTTGGAACTTTATAGACTTCATAGAAATAAAAAGTTTTTTTTAGTCTTTGTGCATAACATACACCCTGATTAATAGTTTAATTTTTAGCGCGCTGTTAGATATTTTTTGATAATATGATTATCAATAAACATGTCAATGAACAAAAAATTGTTCTTTGAGAAAATATGGTAGATTTTATATCAGTAAATCTTTTTTTTTTAGTATCCGAGTCTTTGCCAGGTTTTATCATTCGCAACCTTACACCAGCACTGGTAGAACGCACGGAAGAATTAAATCAAGATAAAATTCAGTTTTAAAACTAAAATATAACCGCGTTACTTAGAATATATCCATTAGCTAATTGTGACTCCAGCTGGTATATGTATAGATATCGATATAAAATTGACGTAAAAACTAAAATCTCGTATTGGCATACGGGCATACAATATATGAACATATTATTTTTTCCACACAAAGAAAATATTTGAAATAACTCTACAGATAAAATAAAAACATTCCGGCCATTTGACTTCAAACACATAAACTGAATAATTTTGTTGAAAATAATCTCTCTTGTTTCCCATGCTAGGAACATGAACATAAATCATTTGTCACTGACTTTGGCAATTCTGCAACTATCTTGAAATTTTCTGTATAAACGCAATCTACTTGACATCCATAAAAATACAAAAGAATGTTGTTTTTATTCTTTTTATATAAAGGACTACAAACACTGCATGAACAGATTGTTCGGAGCACTCATATGAATTGACCTTATATTGACCAACAATTTTCATCGTTACTTTGATATTAAAATGTAAAAAAAAAACATATTCAAATTGTTCTGTTAAGAATATTTTACGATTCACTTTATACTTTTTTTTTTTACACACTTATGTGTATACAATAATTTTGATTATTTAATAATTTGTTGAACAAGAAAATTTGTTTAAAAAACATCATAATATACAAATTGTGTGGTGTTTATGAATAACGTCCAGTTAAATTAAAAATATATTTTTCTCCCTACAGAAGTCAAAGTTATTGATACGAAAAATTGTTTTTGATTTTTTTTTCTTGTAATATAATGTATCGGTACTGACAGGATACATTTATTGAACCGGCGGAATTTGGACAGTTTGGAGCCCCAGACATTTTGTATGGAACTGAAGGTTGCTTCAGTTATTCCTATTTGAAGAGCTCACTTTACGAAGTGCCATCTCCCGTAATGTGTGCCACTAGATATTTAACACTATCGAAATTGTCCATTGTTGATCAGAGAATAATTAAGATGTGGGCAGGCATGGCTTCACAAAATGTTAATCTTTTTTACATTGATTTTTAAACTAATGCGAGATAAATTTGTGTGCAGCCTGTCGTTTATTTCATGAATAGCTCTAACGGATTTTTTAAATATAACAGCGTATCTGCGTATTTGAATTGCACAGTTTTGCCAAAGGAATAACATTTATACCTCGGTTTGCTAGTATTAATTTTCGTAAAATAAAATCGAAGAGTACGATAAATAAGAACAGAACAAGATCATATCCTTGACTGACTCCGGTGAAGACACCGAACCATTTTATGTAAGTCACCAGTTCTGACGTAGCATTCGTCACATTCGAGAAGAGATTTTATGATGGCGACTAATCTGGAAAAAATGCCGTATGCGATTAGTATCATCCAGACGGAAGGATAGTGCGCGCTACCAAATTCTTTCTCATAGTCTACAAAACAGCAAGCCAGTGAGCTGTTCAGCTCACGACTATGCTGTAGAAGACAACGTACGTTGTGGATGTGGTATTCTCTGAGAACACATCTCTCTCACATAGCTGTCTTATTCTCAAGATGATCTGTGTCAAGATATATTCCGGAACATACCACAGTATTTATCGCAGCGGAGAGGGTTGACTTTTCGTGAAGGCTTATGATTTAACCATTTACCTAGTATGTTGGACAAAGTTTTTTTTTCTACGCCATCGTTAATAAATTATAAAGAGGCTGTAGAATTGAGCTTAACTCATGATTGACGAATTATGGATGTCTCATATAATCATCCCCTGGAGCCTTTTCATTTTTTAACGTACTTGCAGCCCACTTGATCTCGGTGCGTGTTGGTAAATTGTCGGATATGTTTATTGCTCGGGGGATATTCCGGCCGCGAACGGCTCTATGGCTAATAGTAAGTTCTTTCCAGTCTTTCGCACTGTATACAAGTGATTAATCTGTGTTTATACTTGTTATTCGAAAGAAACAAGTATGTTTGTCGATATTTAAAAAAAAATACGCATAAGAATTTAGACTACATAATAGTATAAGATGAAAATATTTAATAATCTAAATTGATACAACCATGTACGTCGTGTTGGAACAGTATTAGACATAACGTAATATGTATGCATATTATGCAACGGCAAACACAATCTAGAAAAACAGTTTTCGTTATTGAATTCGAGTGTCTGGAAAATTTGAATTATTTCGTTTCCTTTGAGAATGATTCTTTCCTTTTATTAAACAGGCAAAAATACATTTTATCAAGAGTTTTCCCGTTTTCATATTTTCTATTTCAGGGCGAAAGTTACGCACACAATGATATAAAGGGACATATTTAGGGAAATAAAACTGCAATAACCAAAAAAGTTTCCTCTCGACAGTTTTTCGTTTCTCTTTTGAGAAGTGTAGGCCCCATTATCTGAAAAAGTTCATTGAAAATCAATACAAAAGAAAAACAATCTAGCGAAATAATATTAAAACAGACTCAAAGTTTCAGTTTAAGAAATACTTCGTTGACATTATCAATATTTATTAACTATAGTGTAAATATTTCTATCTCCCTATTCAAGTCCCCGTTAGCCGAGATGTTAGCGTGCGCGTTTTGCATCCGGGGAACGCTAGGATATGGAATAAAAAACCTAAAACTGCAAGACTGATTAACCCAATAGGTTAAGAAATTTTCAAGCTGAGACAATAGTGCTTAAAATAAATATTATAATAACTCAAAACTCTATATAATTCATTAGTTCGAAGCAGGCTAGAGAGTGGATCAGTTGTTTGGGCCCCGAATCAGTTGAAATACGA
>JAGVSQ010008947.1:0-13988 GCA_022683975.1 Rhyacophila evoluta | reverse complement strand
TTTAAACTACAATAAGAAAGCATGCCCAAAATGAAAGCAGTTGGATAAAGCCATGTATAGTGTCCATACACTCGCAGGCACATACATTTCTTCTGAACCCTCTTCACCATGAGTTCGTATTTCAACTGATTCAGGTCCCAAACAACCGATTCGTTCTCTAATCTTCTTCGAACTAATGAATTATTAAGAGTTAATAATTTAAGTGAAGTAATTATTTTTACGCACGTAAAACGAAACCCAGTGTTCGATGATATATTTGTAAAAAAGCGAATATAACAATAATAAAAATAATTGACATGGAACAATTTAAAAAAAAAAGAAACAAATGAACATTATACAAATATGTTAAATATGTCTACTCTAATGCTTTATTGATATGGATATTATATGTATATATTATTTATTTTATATTTATTAATACTTACAAACATGAAGTTTAGTTTTGCAATATATTGATACAATGTGAAAATTCACGAATTCAGAATGTAAAGAATTACATTAAATATTTGTTTTTCATAAGAATTTTTTGTCAACCAATCACGAAACTCATTGATTACAAAACGAATTGCTCATTCAGTCCATTATAATTTAAATTTATTTAAAATATCGAACATATTACAAATTATACAATTAAGACATTGACAAAAAAATATTAAAGAGTTGGAGTCTTGATGTTATTATAAAGAAATAACGCATATATATATATATAATATTTACGAAAGAAATATTGTAAAAGTAACGGTGAATTAAAGTTAAAATAGAGTGAGAGTTTGAAAAAAAAGAAAGGATAATAAGGTTACGAATAAAAATAGATAAATCCTATTTTAATGTAAACAACAGCATCCATCTAAACTCACTCTCGGCCAGATGTAAAATATCAATAACCGAGGAAGTCTCGTTAAAAATAACTTGGGCATCGAAAAATACATTCAGCCACAGAAAAGCTGATTATTATTTATATATATTTTTAGATATTTCATGTAACAAGTAATTTTTCTGAAATTTCTCTTGCATTCTATATACCACCTTGAATAATTTCAAATCTCATAGTTGCCCTTGGCGTTATATTCTTCTTTACTCTGACAACTGTGTCAATCAATCTTTTCCGAGGCAAAATGAAAATAATAGAAATATTGTTAAGCGGCAAACTAGTATACATTAAGTTTTATTAGAGTATATTGGTCGTATTATTTTTAGATGTATTTTTAGCATACTGGTTTAGGAATAATTTACGTCAGATTCCTTTCAATCTGTTAGAAGGCCAAATCAATTTGTTGAGTGTCACAATAATCGGCCGTTATCAATTCAACGCTAGGTTAAGGCCTTCTCAATATCTTCTAAATTAAAATAAAATTGTATTTAAAAATCGAACACTCGAATCGAATACCTTATCAATTCAATCTTATCTCTTTAACCACTTCCTGATTCCTGATCACCATGCTTTAAGACATACCACTGTGCCTTTAAAATACTGGATTATTTCAAACAGTCAATCTTGGCTTAATATTGAATGTTAAATTAAAACGCGGATACGCGGATACGCGCTCATTTTTTATGGTCAGCTTGCCGTGCATGGGATTAAAGAGCGCGTTAACACGCTTACAGCATAGAGCCGGTTAATAGAAAAATATTAGTAATGAAAGAATTCATTGGTGAAGTAAATTTGGATGACGATCCACTGAATACACTATATCAATAAACTGATCCCAAAGTCTTTAAATAATGAATATAAGTCCTTTAAATAAACTCCTGCCTATAAAATCAGAATGCGGTATTTTTTTTTACTTACAATTTTCTTGGCTTAATATTTTTGTTACAAAATTTAAAAATTAATTGAATAACTCTATCGTATTACTTTAAGTGGAAAGGCAAATACATATAAGAGAACTATTGCGCACAAGACAGTTGATCACATTATGAATCCACACAGTGCTTATAAGCGATGTGACCAATAAATGTCTTCGGGCCCTTGTAATTTAACTCTTTAACTGTTAGAAAAAATTAGAATCCTATTAAGAAATTGATTGCTTACATTTATTTGTAGATAATTTTATGACAACTGTAATATTAATGAAAATACTCCCGGCATTATTTGTTGTATGTAATAGTAAAAATCATTGTTTGCATTTATCACTGATAAAATGAACAATAGTTATTTTTGTTTAGTATTCAAAGTGTAAAAAAATACTTCCCGTTCATCACACCATGAAGTACGCTAATTTAAAGGTTGTAGAGTTGTGTTAGATCGTAGATGAATGGAAAAAAATGCCATATATATTAATGTGAAATCATTCCCGTATGTGTATACTATACGTATCATACATAATATACGATTTTTAAATAATCAAGCGTGTTTATATTATAAATAAACACATATTAAAAATATATTTCCGTAAGTAACCGCAAGTGCATTCAAATGTATATTGTGGTATGATTGTTTATGGGTTGATACCACCAAACAAACAAAATAGTGATCACCGCATTTTAAATAAACTTTTACGTTTTAACTGTGCATGTTAAAATAGCACAAGTGAAAATAAATTAGTTCTTTAATTTTTTTAAATTTTGTAACAAGATATATTTTTAGATAGCTTATTGGCCACAAAAATCATCAACGGGTCTTGCATTGCGGTTAATTGAAGTGTTTTTTGTTTTGGCTGTCGCTTATCAAAATCAAAATAATTTGGACCTAGCGATCATAATTTTACGTACGTCTACTATCAAAGTGCTATGCGGTCGAAGCCAGTCGTCCGACGTACAATAATTCAACTCAGTCTTACTACGATTGCCGTCACAGCTAGACGCATGCTGAGCCGACGTCGCCTGATTTTTCGCGCCTTGTATATGAAAACTAACCACGGCAGAAACGGAAAACACGAAATTTAATATTGCGTGTCCGTATTGCACGCCTGTCAATCGGTAGGCATAGAAAAACAAAATAAATATACTACAATATAAAAGTGATGTACGATAATTTTTATACGTACCGGTTGTACGACACCGTATTGCATCAAGTGGTCAGATTAAAATTTTATTCAAAAAATTACTACACAGATGTGATGCCTAGTTTAAAAGTGATTTAATTGTTATTTTAGTGTGTGCTATTTTTATTTAAGTTATTATCTTATTTATAGTGAGCTGTGAGGCTTAAAAGTTTTTTTTTATATTTATAATTTGTTTTTACGAAATATCGTTACAAAGTTATTTGTGTTTTTTTTATGTGTTAGTTTTTTTTTTTGTTTCAATTATTTCAGCTTACAATTAATTTGTTTTCTTATTTAACTTTAAAGACATCAGGTAAACCGTTTTTTTGTTGATTTATTAAAAATTAAACAAAAAACTGACCTTCGCGTATGCGGTTACTCGTTGTGTGCATGAAAAAAAAAAACTGAAAAACTGTGTTGTGCTAAAAAGATTCTTTATTGTAATGTTGAAATTTGCGGTGTAAATATTTACATTTAAGATTTTTACGCAAAGGATGTGGAAACAGTTATCTGTTATTTAACACTAGATTTAATAATAAACTGTGTACTAATTAATCACGATTCCTGGATCAAATATTCGATGTTTCAGCAGTTCTAATTGTAAGTACTAATCATATTATATATGATATTTTAACTGTATGTAACTATAAACATCTAAAAAGATATCAATATTTACTTATACTTAAATAATTCCACAACAAAATAAGCCAATTCAATGATGAAAACTGTTGCTTCTTGCAAAGTAATGTGTATAATCTTCATCAAATACTATCGCTTAAAGAAAAATGCTTTCATAAATTTATATTTTTATACTCCATGATATTTTAACGTACGATAAAAATATTTGTGTAAAATTCTCATTGAGACACACTTTTTTATCTTTTTAATAATATTGCGTCATGCAATAAGACTAACATAAAATCCAATCATGTAAATTTCATAAAAGTATGGGGCATTATACAATAATTTCAATTATTTAAATAACAATTCATACCAAAGATTTTAAGTGTTAACGATATGTCTTCTTAAAAATGTCATTCATTGTTTTATCGTATTTATACAGTACGTAAAACGTTTTAATTAAATACTTTCAAATAACATAAAAAAAGAATATTAAGTAACATGATGGAAGGAAGTAATTGTGTGGTTATTTTATGTGTTGAAAAGACACGGTATTTCATTTTATTATCAGACAGCCAATCTATTTTTGTGAAAAAGTGACAAATTGTTAAAATAACATTGAAATATCGATTTAAACTGAAGCAGCGATAAGCTTTTAGATACGTATTGATTTTCCTTCAAATCAATAATGTCCTAAAGAACCTATTTATAAAGCTCAACGAATACAAAATAAATTACAATATACATATTCTACATTCTTATAAATGCATAAAAATCAAACGCCTTTACGATAGTATATATATTTAACCAGAAATATTTATTCGAATTATAAATAATGAAGAGTTAATATTTATAGAAGAGACGATTAATATTATTATATACATTTTAATAATGATTGTGCTTTTTTCGTGAAATTAATATTTTTCAATGTTTTACTAAATTGCTGTGTTATTTAAAAATATCAACATGCAACTGTTGAAACCAGTCTAAATCTACGTTACTGTTCCACGCAATTTATTTTATTTTGTGTGGGTCAAGTTTAAATCTGTTGGATGTGGAGGTCCATATGCTTTGTATCGCATATAACGGAAATGGTAAAAATAGCTATAGACCAACAATTAACAATAAACATCACGAAACGTGACATAATTTATTGTATAATACATTCTATTATGTCATTTATTATGGTTTTTCCTATAAATTTCATCAGATTTGTAATAATGAGGCCTTAAAGTTATATTCCTATAGGATTTAATGAGTTACATGAACTGTATAACACTAAATATGATGTATATAATTCTTTGAAGGTTCTTTATTATTTTCACAATGAGTTGTTCGTATTTTTTAAAACGTGTTCTCCTAATCGTGTTAACAAAGAAAAAACTAGTTTGGTTTGTGTCACTAAAAATATGAGCCTCTAATAAAGGGTTCTTATCTTTTTTTATATTCTAATAACATACGTATATATTATATAATGTAGAGTCAATTTGTATAGATTTGTACATATTTTGTCTACCCATCATTTGTTCAGTTAAAAATAAAAAAATATGAATACAAAGACCTTAAACGTCTTTATGGTGTTTAATATATATATATATATACATTTATACCATATTCCCTCCCAAAGTGTAGCATATGGATCTATACAGTATGAAGATATCCACTTCGAAAGGCGAGTATATGGATATCTTTCTTTTAAATTCGACAGAACGGGAATCGAACCCACATTCCCTGGATTGCAAGGCGCGCATTCTACCAACTACGCTAACTGGGGAGACAAAAATGTATAATGCATTAATATATTATATTTGAATATAAAAATAAACTATTTGACTTAAATCTAATATCGCTTAACCATTGTCAACTGTACGAACGTATTACAAGTAAAGTTTCTTTAAAAGGACTGAGATTAATATAAATATTTTAAGTTGTGATTAAATGTTTAAAAAATCGGCATTATGGTATTATTTTCTTTGAAAATATATTTGAGTGCCGTATGTTGCAAATACGCTAGGTAGTACATATGAGGCACCATAGGATCTAATGAAAATTAACCACGTTGATCAAAGGTCGTAATATTTACGACAAAATGACATTAAAACCTTACGTTTCACGCACACGAATGTGATCTTTCAAGAGATATCTCAACACTTTCAGTCTAAAGTTTGTACAAATTACGCCATAATATGTGCTTATGAAATTTAAAACTGTTATATTCTAACTACAACTTTTTAATAATTTTAGAAGTAGCATAACAAAGTTTTAGATCAATATGCTAACAAACATCATTATTGCAAGTACGAAGTCCTGGATTTCACCACAGATGCCCATCTCACTATTAACTTTTATTCAGTATATTTATGCTATTCAATATACAAAAAAGCCTTAAGTAATTTCATCAAATCAACCGAATATTAACCTACTTCTCCAAAGCCTGCATATATTTGTTAAATAGGCAATACCTTTTAAGATTTTTCTCAGTCACCAATCAATTATATGTTTATATTTACTAAAGACTAATAAAACTTCAAGTTAGCTGAATCTTGGCATACCTTTTCTACATCGAAATATATGATAAATGGACTCTAATTTTTGCAGTCATATGTAACGGAACATCTTCACATCATCACAGTATTCATATCTTGCAAAACGTACGATGCCATTGTCGTACAATCCATAAAAATTAAGGTATTTTTTCTACACTTATGCCACCTTAGATTTATATATTTTGTAGTTAATAATAGAAATACTTATGTCAAGTTTTAACTAGATTTTTTCCAGTTAAGTTGATTTTTTTTATTAAAAATATATATAATACATCATGAAAGTCTGGTTTTATATATACAATAAATATTTAAACAGACTTAAGACTGATGGCAACGCAGTGTTTTTTCTGGCAATTTATAACAAAAAAGGAACATATTAAATTACCAGTCAAAATGGGCAATATCTAACGTAGACACTTCTAGCAATAGGCCATAGATATATTATATGAAGAGTAAGTTATTCTTTATGAATATTCAGGGCCCTTTCATTTCTCGTCATCTCGGATGATAATGATGAGAAATCTCGGGTCCTAGGGTTAAGTGAGCACTAAATTCACACGTGTCAAATAAGGTACGATATTATAAATAGAATAATAAAAATTAAATTCAGCAGTGAACAAAAATAAACATAATTATGAAAATAATGCATAAAATATAAAGTGACGCAAGCCTTTACTGTTATATTGTCGTGTGAAATCAGCGTTTATTAAAGAGTATTATCAATTTTTATGCCAAAAATTATATTATCTTATCTGTCAGTCAAACAGAAGTGGTAGCTATGAAACACGTCCCACAATTTTAACACAAAATAGTATTTACACACTCATTTTAATCTATAAAAATATTCAACTTTTGTGTCATTATTTTTATATAAGTTAAACTATTGACAGCAATTATTGTGATATATTTCTATATGCTATAACGGTATAATTTAGATTTTTTATATCGATATTAAATTCGTAATTGCAAAATATTTTTTGTGTTACTGTAATTATGTGTGAAGCACGAATTGAATTTTTTACCTTTGATTGTATTGCATAGATTTAAAATCGTAGATAATTATAAATCATCTTCTTCTTATTCTTACATATAAATATCATTCAGTTAGTCGTCTTGGATGCTTGATAGACAAGCACGCTTCGGTGTCGGAAGTCACATATTTGAATCCTGCAGCTTTGAAAGAAAGAATTTAAAAATGTCGAAAGTTCACTATCACTACTTATTATTGCTGTCAAGATTCAATTATAAAATAAAGAGCTTGAAGAAAATAAAAACAATTCGGAATCCATTTATTGAAGGTATAACACTATGAATATGATGACAAAAAGTGTAATTATCCAACTATAATATAAATAAAAATTATACTGTATATGAAAAAACAATTTAAAATAAAAATATCCGCTTGTTTTAAGTATAGCATGAGTTTCTGTGTATTAGTGGTTCTGTTTTTGGATGCGTACCAATACTGTGGTCACTGGTACTGGGTCAAACAGTTAAATATCAAGTCAGAAGTATTTCAAATTGTGATTTAAAATTAATCACGCAAAATCAGTCGGTACGATAAAAAAATGCATTTTTTCGTAATGTATTTTTAATATTTTTAACCCTTTGACTGCTAAATAATGATATATCGTAATTTGTAATATTGGTATGAGATACTAAAGGCGACGGTTTTTCTGTATCTTTGGGCATGTCTTTACTAAGTATTACGCGGAGTGAATATAAAAGGTAATATGTTTAATAAAAGCACAGATTTTTTATCAAAAATAACTAAACTGGTTGTCTGTGGCCAATCTTTTGCTAGAATTACATTTTTTTCTAAATTAAAAAAAAATAAATACACTGTAGTACCTAACGTGTTAATATAAAGATATTTGACCATAGATAACAAACTTAATACGATACTATATCATATTTCCGGTCTATAAATAACGAATTAATTATGTCAAATACTGATATCCGCGTCGTCGAATATTATTATCATTTTAAAAACACGTTTAAATGATTATATTAGAATATAAAATCACACGATTATAAAATATTATTTTATAACGAAATAAATATAAGTATAAAACTTATGGCAAAATTATATCCGAGACCGTCAGTGTGTTGACCTATCAATCAAGGTTGATCTGTTCAGAGTTCAAGGATTTTCTATATCATTACGCATTCTAAATCAAGAGATTATTTTCAACATACTTGTTTTCGCAATATACACGTTATTCCATGCAATGTTTGTAGGCAAACTGATGGTATTAAAATATAGTATACTACACTAAAATTGCAGAGTCATCAACGTGTAAAAAATGTGTTAATAACATTAAATGTTACCAATAGGTACCCTGCGGATATCTTCTTCGTTTGCGTATTTTTTATACAATTGTATTTATTCATTGTATTAATTTATACTATACATTTGCCATTGTTAAGAAGTAGGTAATTATTTGCAGTTCAATAACCTACATTAAGTATTTACTGTACACTAAGCGAACGTTAAGTTATTTGAATTTTTTTCTTTGTTTCAATCAATCATATCCAGTTTTTTATAGAAATTAATTTTCCTTATACTAAGTAAATAAATTTTTATAATATACGTTTTTGATAAATCTCTTTTTGTTTTAAGTCGAACTGAGAAAAAAAATATATTTTACTAACCATTTGTTAAGATTGTAATACACGTATACATAAATAATAAATATAAATTTAAAACATCTAGCTTTAGGTTATATTTTGGCTTTTTCATAATTTTGAAGATATCTTCTAGTGTTGTCTAATGCACGTATGGAATAAATTAACGTGATTATTTAAAACAACAACTCGGCAGTTTTTTTTATTATTTTTTAACATCTGGTGAAAAATATTTAGTGACATCTTATGGGAACGTAGTTCATTATAACAAAAATAGCTCATGAGTATACAAATTTTTAGGAGCACAGTTATGAGTATACATTATATATATGGTTTATATGTAGTCTATGCTTATGTTATTAATCTAAGATGATACAAAAACATTATCTTAACCTTATCAAACTAATTTAACTACCAAAAAGGCATCAGTATAAGAAAGTCCATAAGCTACATATTTGGAGCAAAAAGAGCAAAGACGCTACATGAAATTGTATCAAAAATGCTAACTTAAATAATAAGTAAAATGTATTCCCTGGTAGCGTAGTTGGAAGCGTGCGCGCCTAGCAACCCGTGGAATGCGGGCTCTACTGTTGGGTTATAAATGATTAAAAAAATGCAGGCCTGGCTGCCCATTGCCTTAAACAATTGTTTGATAAACAATTCTCATGAAAAATAAACTTTCAAGACGTCCTCACATTACAGAGATCCATATACTCTACTTTCAGAGTGAATATCTTCACACTATGTTGATTCATATGCGCCACTTTGGGAGCGAACATGGAATATACAAATATATATAAAAATAGATTTCATGTTTTTTGAAAAACTGCTCTGAAAATATTTGATGACTTTAAGTAACGCACAAAGAAATAATTTAAAGATTAAAATATATAAATAAATAAGAATAAATCGTCACATTATCAAAAGTTTAATTAAAATGTTACATTTTCATCACTGATGTCAAATTTGGCTTTTTAAATATTGAATACCAAATGAAATATGTTGAATGTTTTACAGCTATGCAGTAACATAATATTACCATAAACCATTACCGTATTATGCCATGTGAATTTCACGTAGGTTGCAATCAAGCTTAATCCAAGTTAATCTAAAACTATTATTTATGCATTTAAGTAAACGTGGACTACGTCCCACGGTCAGAATTAAGGATTCCTTTGAGGATGATATTATAAGGATAAGTAAGAAAGTATTGGAATTCTGTATCTAGCTCAAAGATATAATTGAGTTGTCGTTCACGTACGTATTTCTACTGGAAGTTTATCAAAATATTGTAATAATTTTCTCTATAAACCTATATTGCCAGTGAATAAATAAGCGCAGAACGTGATCAAACTTCATAATATGTTATTAACATAATAAAATGTCTTATTGATAAATTTCATTGGTATGAATTTGTTGGTGCTACATATTATAATCCCATAATGATCACATCTTTGTTGTATTTACGATCTATGTAAGTGGAAGATTCTTCAATGAAACTGTTACATTTATCCCTATTTTGCCTTAACTAAGAATATTCAATTTATATGCACTTAATTCTTTTTTTATATTTAAAAAAAATGACCATCTTCAAACATTTATAAATATCGGGCCTATGATAATCTGTATTAGATTACATTTAACATAGCCAAGTTATAGAAACATTGCTAGAAGTTTCTCTGGTAATATACATTTTATTATTAGAGTTTTTTTTTATAATACTAAAGCTTCGTATAAAAATACAGTGGAAAAATATAACCTTTAAATATAATCTATAGTTAATGTTAAATATAGAATGAATGTTTATGTATATTATTACAAATGAAACGTGACATTTGCATTTATACAGAAGGGTGCATAAGTAGGGAAATATTTATAAGTTATACAGAGTTCTATATATAAATATATTCAATAATATTATTTTAAATTTCAGTCTTTCGATGTTCAGTACAACTTATTTAAGATTGTTTAAAAAAATATTGGGTCTTAACTCGACCAAAGACTAACGTATGAAGATGTGTAATGAAGAAATGGACTGAAGAATTTAATATACCTTCACCAACTAGACTAACAATCTATAAATCTCGCGATAAATTTGATTAAACAAGGTCCATCTGATTGATGAAATATTCTTGCCTCTAGAAAAAATTTCTGTGACAAGGTGGATTTAGAAATTCGAATTTGAGAATGTGTAAGTAGTTTAGGCTGGTAATTTGAGCACTCAAGAGATTGAAATTAATTACAATTAGTATGTTGTCTTTATTGTTACTTAATTAAGCTTTTATTTTTTTGGAAACAGAAATATAATATAAATACTTTTGTACCTTTCTGTATAATGCTTATGTTAATAAAGAATTATCATAAATTTTGAGAAGGTATTCCAACCACCTTACGATAATAGACGCGTAGCTTTCACGCTAGAAAGCTCGTGAAAAGCTTGTCTCGACGTATAAAAAGGACATCATGAAGATTTTTTTTATGTCGTCGGTAATAGGGTCTTGAATATTCATCTTCACGGACGAGGAAGATCGCCCGAGAATATTTTTAGAAAAACAAGACTCGCTTTTGTTTTGATTTGTTTTTCATGAAAATGAAAACTCTAAACTTGTGGGATGCAACGCCTTAAATCAATTCCAATGTAAAATATATTGCCAGCAATATCTTGAAATATTTTTGAACAAATAGCTAGACTTAATTAGATTATAAAAAAAACAATGAATATTATTAAAAGCTTCTCATTTACTGTTTTTTTTTTAATATAATGTTTTTTCTTGTGTTTTTTAAAGTCATAATTTTCAATAACACTCAAATTCACGCAGCAAGTATATATAACATATAAATTATAGACAGAGTTCAGATCAACAATTCAAAATTTAAAAAATGAACAATTGTATAGTTTTAATTTATTGAACCACTCAATGCAGTTTATAAATATGTAGGATATTGTAAAAAATTATCAGAGAAATAAGCCTTGAACTGATTTTAATTTCAAATTAATAATTTTCGCACGAAATTAAAATTTACAACTGAAAATCATTTATTCCTCAAAATATCCAAATAACGTCAGTAAGTCTAAATTTTTATGATCAAACAGAATTCTAAGCATTAGAAAAATATAATATAAGATAATTGACACTTACTGTACTGTAATAGTTTCAAATTTCGCATAAATGCGACACTATGCAGTAAAGGGTTAAAATAAAGCCTTATAGTACAATATGAAAAGATAAATTATGAAAAATTCGCAGTATAAAGGATTGAGTCTTAACTATTTGCATACTATATTATAGAATATCATTTTTTTTTTGATTAAATGGTGTGTATAATAAATATGTAATTTATAAAAACGTAAATTTTTAAGTTCACAAAAAAACTGTTCATAAATATTACAGAGTTAATCGAGAGTTATCTATTTAAAAATAAGTGTTTTCATGAGGATTTACATATTTTGATATCGTCGTATTACTGGCAAAAGACGTTAAAATGTAAAAATGAGTTTTAAAATAATCGAACTTAATACGGCTTAATACATTATACTTTAGTAAATTGTCGTAAAATGTTTTTAACAGAGAGACTGAAACATTAAAACTCGATTATTTCAAAACTCGCTTTTTCACTTTAACGTCTTTTGTCAGTAATACGACAATATTAGGGTAAAATATATTATTTAAATTAATAATTTAAATACAAATTGATATTTAACTTGCTTAAAAGACTTTTTTCTAAAATAATTTTATTTATTTTAAAATTAAAGACTAATATCCTTTAAATTAGCCAAAGAGATAACTAAAGCATGTTAAAATGTTATTATAATGATACATTTACTAATTTATGTAATATGTCTAAAATGTACGATACGTTGCTTTTGAAGTTTCTTTACTACTATGTAATTGTACATTAGATTATTAAATAGTTCAGTAGTATAGAATGTTTTCATGAAATATTTAAAATATGCCCTTAATTAATTAAAATACGCAATATTTCACCATGTATACATCGCATATGAATGAAATAATGCGCGGAGTTTCCGCGTGAAATATTATAAAGTGTTTTCTTGTATATTGCAAACTTTTCAGGCGATACACGTGCTTCTTCTGGTCTCTTTCTACCACTTCCTATTATACGAAGTGACATTATGTAAAATATAATTCGAAATTGTTTCATTATAATGACATGCAATTATACTACGCTAAATCTGGCTTAATTATATGAAAATTTTATTCAAATCGACAGAAATAAAACCAAAGTAAAAATAAATAAAATCAAAATTTATTTCAAGAATAAACTCTATTAAGTTTTTTTTTATAAAGAAATACACACTGTTAACAATCTCAAATATCTTCCGCCAAACTTATTTGTTATGAAGTAATTGGACAATTGAGTTTTTAATTGATGAGGTCGATGGTAGTTTTTTTTACAATCTGGTTTAATTAATTTATTAAAAATGTATTCATATTCATTATTGGCTTATAAGTAATTCAAAAAATGGTTAAAATTACGTAGACAGCAGAATTTGAAAACACACTAGACTCATTTTTTACACGGCTTTAAAATAACACCGTGAAAATACATCCCGTATTTTTTGTATAAATCCAGTAAGCCCGAAGATTTGATAAGAAATTCTAGATATCTCAAGTGATGAAAGCGATGGAGTACCAAATGTGCGTAAACGGATTCATCCATTGTCTCATACTGAATAATCTAAATAACGATTTTTTAAATTTTAGTATACCTTTTTTACCCGGTTTTGTACACTGTATTATACGGAATGTATCCACCGTGTAAAAAAAGCGGCTGATGTTCTTATGTATATAATTTCATTTATTAAATTTATGCAAAGTAAACTCAATTATAAAATAGAATTCAATTGAGTTATTGTTGAATACGGCAGGATAAAATACAATAGCCACTAATGACTAGTATTTCTAATATACACACATATTTTAAATTATATGCAAGGAATTTATAAAGGTGAGTTGAGAGGTCTCTTGCCTCGAATGGCAGCATTTGTCAATGATAATTAAAAATCGATTGACATAGTTCAAATATTCAATAACAATATGTCTTCTTGACACTTAGATACAAAACTGTTACTGCCAATGCGTCGTTATTGATTTATCTACTCAAAATTTTTCGTGTGAATTTAATTTAATGTATTATGTTATAAATTCTGAATTATTTAAAACTGGTAAACTTCCATATGTGAGAT
>JAGVSQ010008946.1:0-13988 GCA_022683975.1 Rhyacophila evoluta | reverse complement strand
TTCTTGTGATAACCTTTTAAATGTGTCAACGATAATATACCGATATATAAAATATGGTGAGAGTGTTTCATTGGACCCAGTCAACATCCATTCTACACATCCCACATTGGCGACTCCAACGTGATAACATTCTCACATACTGGTGACTCCGACGTGATAACATCTCCCACACATCCAACACTTTGGCAAGCGACATATTTAATCTATAAACTTATGAAACATAAAAAATATTTTATCTATTCTATGATATAAAATAGATATGGCAGCTATTCATCACTGTCATATTCCTGATGACTGTATGCATGAATGAATAAAGCGTTCTTATTCTGATCAAAATGAAATAATTTTTTTATGCACAAGGTACCATGTGACCACAAATTACTGATAAAATACAGCTGCGATCCTGGACCTGCCTTGGCCACACAGTGCAGCTGTGTCAAAAGAGTCTTAACCTGGCCGGCCTATTTTTCAAACCAACTGGTTTGCAGCGTTTTGGAAGACCGCTAAATAATATCTGTAAAATGTATTCGACGGAGTTATACCTGGGAAAGCGCAAGAATACTAAAGGGTGACAAGAATTATTAGATGTGATATGTTGTGTTTATATGTTCCATTTATAGAGCGGTTGTGGAATAAGAAGAAGAATAAGTAAAACATGTTGACACGTCGACCTAGTCCGTTTATCAGTTGTATCGATTCATTTCGTTCGACAGTACATAAGCCAAGATACAGAAACTATAATCCTTACAACTATTTCGAACAAAATCCGCAAGAGTATCCTTCTTTATCGTTGGATTTTCCTTACCCAACTTACTTATAGCGTGTTGATTTTCAGCAGTGGCGGTGCAACAGTTTTAGTTTTACGCCTATTGTTTTCATAACTTTTTTAATCTCCGCCGCAAAGTTTCGCCTGGGGAGAAGTTGTAGGCTGCATTTTGTTCTACCCCATTTCAGTATCTTCATCGCCAGTTTTTTTCTTCGTGGTTATAAAAGCAACAGATAGTTTTTAAAGATATCTCATATTTTGTGATAAAAACTGAATAAAATTGCGAAAGCAGATTTTTTAGTAATAATAAATAAACTGGCTATATTTTCATTAGATTGTTGCAGAGAAAAAACGTACAATATAATTTATCATTATTTTCAATCTCTCAAAGTCATCTGCTTTAATCCAGAATACTGAATTATTTATTCAGTTTTATTTATTTATATCATATGAAGTTTATTAATACAATAAAACATCAAATGGTGTAGTCAGTATTCGTGTATAATAAAATTCTATATTATTATTTGAGCATCCAAACTTGGACGGAATATAGTTTTAAAAAACTATTTTTCATGCAAATTTTATCTTGCAAAAGTGATGAGATATGTTGTAACGCAAGTGTGTAAGCAGATTTTTATATTGTCTGATCTTTGTAATGATTTTTTTAATAAAATAAAAATACAATAAAAAATAAAGTATTTTATTTCTTGATATCCAATTATTTTTATACAAGGAAATTATTTTGAGAAAAATATCATTAGTTAAATTTTAGTAATACTTTTTTTACATGGTATTGGGTAGAGCGTATCCACCGTGTAAAAAAACTTCAGTATACGTATATAATATTTTATCACTCTATAGTTAAAACAATGATTTTTTTAATGGATTATATTGTTAAATAAATATAATGCGCGTTATTAATTACGTGGAGGCACACGTATAGTTGACAAGACGATTGTAGAAATATATATTTGTTACATGGTATTTATTATATTAGGCAAATTAATTCATATATCATTGAGAGAGTCTCATGCTGAACTAGCCGGTAATTGTGGATTATGGATTGCTACACCTGGAGGTTTTTTTTAAATATTTAAAGGCAGGAATGAATGACAAATTGGTTGAGAAAATCGTGAAAAAATCTATCAATAATGAAACTGCGGAGAATAATATTCAAGAATAACTATTAAAATTTATGTGATAGAAGTCCTTAAATTTAGCTGGTAATTCTTTTTTCAAACGTAAAACATAAATTTACATACTGATTTGGTATTTGCAACTTACACCCCTTTGATAGGACGCATATTAAGTTGTGCAGATTATGATTATCGAAAAAAGCTATTTTGAAAAAATCGAGGTCAGTCCTTTTTTATGATTTCTAGAATCGATAAAATCCACTTTTGGAGCGTGCATGGTATATTATTGTGATATCATACATTGTATAATACGTGAGGTTAAGCGACTATTTAATATTATATAAGTTCTTTTAAAGTCTTTATTTATGAATGTGGTGTATCTATATAATATTAGAGAATCCATGACTTTACACAAAATATATCAAAATTGTTAAAACAATACATCATTAAATTATCCATAAATATTTTCGCACCATTGAATTTCATATAACGCTGAATAAAATTATTCAGATGCCGTTGATATTTTGACTGAAGCGATTATTATCAAACACCACATTCCTACTAAATGAATTAAATTTTGTATTTGTAATTTTTATATTTCCTTTATACTGATATTATTTGTATGATATAAAACATATTTTCTATATTTAAAGTATGTAATTTTACATTTTGTCTCCCCGGTAGCGTGCGTGTCCAGCAATCCGGAGAATGCAGGATTGATTCCTCTTCTGTCAGATTTAAGAAATCTAAAAAATGCAGGACTGCCTATTGGGTTGAGTATTTGTCTGACAAAAAATTCTCGTGAAAAATAATCTGTCAAAAGGTCTTCACATTGCAGAGTTCCATATACTCCTCTTTCAGGGTGGATATCTTCACACTGTGTAGATCCCATATGCTCTACATTGGGATCAAACATGGCATAAAAAAGTACACAAAGGTATTTGTGAATTAAATGCTTGAATGTATTTTTCATGTATTTACAAGAAAACATAAAATAGAGTGGTGATAAAATGTAAGATATTATATACAATTAAGCGCATTCGCATACAATTGAAAATAAGTACCAATTTAAGGTTATTAATTAAGCTTTTATTATTAGTAAAATAAATAATAATTTATTGGAAGAAAGAACTTTTATTAAAATATAATATTTCGCATAAAATGGGCATCTCTAGCCATTTTTTCAAGTATTGATAAATGAACTCAGTACAATAATGCTGTGTTATATATTACAAGAATTATAAGAAAAACAAGGTTAATATTAATTATATACAATAATCTAATAGCTGATTATTTTATTTCTTGATTAATTTTTGTTATTATTGATAAATAAAAAAAACAATTCTTTAAATATGATTAAATGAAAAAAATCTTTTACTGATATTAAAGTTGATATTGAGTTTTGAGAAAAAAATATTGATATCTATTATGATACATATTGATATATTCCACCATATATTTGCAGTGTACACTTACATAACGTTTGTGTATAATTAATCTGTAGATGAAGAAATGCGTTAAGTTGGTTGCAAAGAAAGACCCTCCTGAGAGTTTAAAAAATCAAAAAGTGAGTACTGTACAGTAATAGTAGTAGTAGCAGTAGGCCAGGAATGGTTATAAATATGAAATAACTGATTTCTCAGTAATAATAAAAGATTCTTTCTTTGTTGAAATTGTAGACTGTGATATTTTGTAGAATAGTCAACAATATATTCGTTAATCGGACTTGCAGATAATATTGTTTGTCGGGCAGCATAATTTATTTACCGATCCGTGAATTTATTTCGATGCAAATTTTCTCTGGCAAACATAGTCGAATAAAAATCGCTCCTAAAATATGATAATTGCAGCTGAATATCAAAGCGGGAGAAAAATTTTCACTCGTAAACGTCAAACTGGAGATGTACTAGTCATAAATATAGAAAAAGAAGTTAATACTAGAGAAACAGACGTTCCCAATGTGTGTTGCGCTTGCTTGGCGGTACCATCATTATATTATTTAACATTACATACTGTTTATTGTATTTATAGTACAAACACACGATTTACAGTTCACATGTATATGATCTTTGTGCGAAATATTATATTTAATAATAACTTTTATATTTTATTGGAAAACAATGTGCTGTGTTTCTTATGTATGTAAATAGTAAAAAAAAGCCTATTATCACAGAGATAAGCATGTGTTTTAACCAGGATTAATCTGTGTTAACCAAATAAGATGGTCGTGAGAAAAAAATATTCAAAAGCATATGCATAATTATCCCAGAGTTTAGGCCCAGCATCATTTTCCATCGTTTTTTATTTATTTGTGGAAGACAAAATTTCAGATAACTATTCTAGTTAACTCATATTATATCCATTGAATATTTGAGTATTTTGTAGATGAACTACAAAAATATGGTACTCAACAAATTTACTGTAATGAATTTTCACAAAAAAAAAACTACAGTAGAAGAGCACGTTTATTGCTTAGTAGTAACACTGAATCTATATATAATTTTTAACGTTGGTAACAAATTCTTGTGAAAAATAAACCGTCAAGACATCATGTCTCCACATTGTGGGGATCCATATACTTCACGTTCAGAACGGACATATCAATAAAAAAAAATCTTTGATACATAATGATTTCAACAAATATTATATTATACATCCTCCCAGACCAATAGCCAGCATGTAGAGCTACGTAGCTGTATAAATTTTCGTTATATATTTTATGTTTATTTGAATAGAGAAAATTTACGCAGCGGATTGAATGAATACATAATTATAATAATAGCAATTCTCCGTAAAATGAAATTTTGAAAGTTTCTATTACTAAAGAGTATTGTAAAATTGTGAGAATATCTTAGCACATATTTTAATTGGGAGTCGTTACGGATAGCTCGATATGTATTGTTGTAATATATATATAATATATTTTTAACCTATTTATTGTACTCAAATCTTTCAACTACTACTCAGAAGTATACAAATTGGATTTTGAAATACAATGCGTGTTAATATAAAGAATATTTGAATAATATGAAATATTAATAATCATCATAATATTTTAGACCGTGCAGAGCTTTTATCATGAACATGAAATTTATAAGACTTTAACAGGATTTGTTATTACAAATAACATGTCTTACGACTGATATGTTTTTCTTCGTAAATTTAATGGGTAAGCTTTCATAAATTGATTTTGAAACCGATATATGTATACATGAGCTTTAGTAACAATAAAGCTATTTATAATAATTATTATTATACACCTGCGTAGTAAAAGTACCCTTTTGTGAAAGCTCCAGGTAGGTTAAATGTATTGATAAATTTATGAGGCTTTTAAATTATTAGACAGCTATTATCCTTACGTTTTCGTCTTTCCATAAAAGCTAAGAATTTGACAAAAGGCTTGTTTATAAATCTTATTGTATGAAAAAAGGTTGATAAACATGAAAGTTATAAAACATGTAGACACAAAAAACACCATGAACGTCTTTCTCCAGTGGTGGGTAAATATTTGATAAAGAGGAATTCAGGTTTTCGTGCTATTGTAGCACCCACGAACATTGAGTTATACTTAGGTTATATTTCATTAAAACAATCGCTGATGTATTTTGTATAAGCTGTGTACAATGGTTATGTATTTTTTAAATTTAACTTAGTAAAAAATACTTAGAAAACCAAAAGTTTAATTCTACAAATGCATATGAATCCGGAATATGAATATTCATTATAAATATATTGTAATGAATTAAAGAAACTATTGCGTTGGAAAATTAGTAAAATATTATTTTTTGGGGAATAATATGAGGAATTAGTATTTATCATTATATAAGATACATTAACTTTGATAATCATTTCATAGTAATAGACAAAAGCTACAAAAATTCAAATCACTTTCTGTTTATAAGATTGTGGTGATTTTGGGAAAACGTTATTTAAATTCGGTGTTAGTTTTGTATACGACCGAAATTGCTTATTCATTTAAAAAATTAGTGATTGGTAGACAAAAATAGTTTTATACATTCATCGTAGATTAATATTAAATGCCAATGAAATAAACTTACAACCACATGCCATGAAAAGAATTATTTTTAAGAATATTAAATAAGTAAACCAATATTTTATTAACACACACACATATGAATATATTCACAATATCTCTTTCAAGAGTGAAGCATATGGATCTATACAATGTGAAGACGACCAGCCATGGAGAAATCAGATCTTCGCATGACTTTTTTACTGCATTTATTTTTGATAGATTTTTTTCACGAGAATCGGTTGTCGGCAAATTGCTCAACATATTAGGCACCCAGACTTTTTGAAACCTTTTTTTGAAAAACTCTTTTATGTGTTTTTTAAGCAAGCAGCTATGGGTATCGAAACCACAGTTCCCATCTCTGATACGCGTACGTAAATCTTTTGATTATTGGGGAGAAAGTTTTTCGCTTGATGCCCACATATGTTATTCTTTGTATGAATATTTAAAAATTAAAATTTAAGTCATGTATGTAGCAAAAGCATTTTATTCAATTGCTTTACTTAACGTTCATTTCTTGCGGAGGATTCTATATTTTGGCATCCTTCTGTTCCTTTCAGAGACAATTACAGAAGAACCGCACTTTATGACGTCATAAAAGCGTACGTGGTTTCACGTTTTGTTTGTGGTTTTGCAGAAAGAGTGGGCGGGAGGCTTACTGACCTCTGGATGTACCGAATGTAGGATATTCGCCATTAAGTTTGTCCTAAATTCGAGAAAGCATCTAATTCGTGAAAAAATAATGTTTCCATTTAAAACACACATACTATACACCACACCAATTCCAATATTTTTCTTCAATGATTAATAGACATTGCAGATCAAATTGATATTCTTAGGATTCCCATTTATGAGAAATGATTCGAGGTAAAAAAATAAATATAGAATGTGAAATTATTTGGAAAAATTTCTTGTAAAATTTAAATAGTAGTACAGGCTGCATATGATGGAGCACCGTCTTGTTCAAACCACACGTGGTATAAGCCTAATAAATTCAATTCGGACGCAATAAAGTTTACTTACATGTCACAAATGCATCCTCAAAGTCATATGGCCCAATTATGCCGCCGGGCCGAATGGTGCACCATACACGAGAGTTTTTATGGTCGTTAGTATGTCGATCAAAGATTTTCAGTGGAACGCTGCGGGAGATTTTAAGTGCCCCAATAGCGGCTATTCTGCTAATTTATGCTCACAATGATTTTTTTGTCAAAAATTGAAAAATTATATAAATATTTTTTTAAAATAATTTCGACACATTATTGCGGCGTGAGATGCTCCGTAATAAATTGTTTTCAACCACTCCTTGCGTGTGTGAAATGTGAACTGAAAAATGACAGCCAAATCAAAATGATAGCCAAACAAAACCATCCTGAAACATAAAGCGCATCCTATTTATTCGAATATAAAGCAGATATATTTTAATATAACAAAATAACATTTTAGACAATTTAAAAATATTGGTTGAAAGATTAATTATAAACATCTTGTTTAACTGTTGGCCGTATACTGTGTATGAATTTATATATTTTTGCTCAGCTATTTGAACTGAATTTGTATTGTGCTGGTTTAACGTATTTGTAATACTAAAATAACTATTAAAATTAGCTTGAAATAAATTTAATATTTTTAAAGTTGTTTAGTCAAATATATTGACTTACTTTAATTTCGTTAGAACTCTAAAAATGGCAATGAATATCTCATGAAAAGTTTGACAGTTTTCAAATGATCATTAGAGTGATGTTAAAAGGGGATGAGAGATTCGTGATTTTATCGTTGACGTCACCGCAAAACTTTTAGAAACTTTAGGATGATAATCTCTAATTAATGACTGTTGAAATCTTACAATTTGATAGTGAACAATCTTAAACTGTTGGATATATTATTATAATGGAATTTGAGGCATATTTGTATTCATAACTGGACGTCAAGTGACACCCGGTCCGGTATGCTATGGTCAGAAATGTCCGAAATTAATTTTGACGAAGGTTCGAATAATGTGAGTTTAATATAATTGGCAGTAACTTCAACAAAATTTAACAATCAATCACAACGTTTCAACACCTAGTAGCACTAACTTCAATTTAATAATAATTTCCAAGGCTGATTCGCGCAAGAATTTATTTTATTAGTTAATATTACACACAAAAGTCACTATATTGTATTTTTTTAGAATAATTGTTTGCTCTAAAATACAACAAGAATACTAATAAAATAAATACAACATTCAATCTATACTTGTTAATAATTTAGATAATTTTATTTTCCACATTTTTATGCGAATTATATCTGATAATATAAGACTAGATGCCTTTTGGGTTGAGTAACTGTCTGACAGCCAGTTTTCTTGAAAAATGATTTATGAGAAAAAAAACATGTTACATTTTCATGACGTATGTGGATATCCTATGGATAGTATCTAACAAAATCCCACCGTTCAGAAGAAGAGACAAACAGGAGCCATACTCTCTAGAAGTATCTGCAGTACATGGCCCAGACAACTCCAGAGCCGCTGCATGACTTTTAGACACCCTAATTCACAAACAAAAAATTAGAATATAGTACAATTTAAATAATCAAGACTGAAATATATAAAAAAAAACATGTCTTATTGTTGAAATATATATAAATGTTCGAATAGCTGTTGTTTATTTCATAAATTAAATAGTAAAATATTTTCGTGCAATTTATTGTACATACAACTTAAAATTGTCATTTGTAATGTTCTCAGCGTGTTAAATATATTTTAAAATATAGCCAATTCCAATATATTTTTACTATTGTTAATTGCGGTGAAAGACGAAATCTAGGTCGTGAAATATTGAAGTAAAATTAATATTTTGTAAACTAATAAACAGAATAACAATTGCAATGCATTCTGTCAGTGCTGCTCTACAGTTGCAAAACATGTCATCCAATAAATGCTCAATTAAACCGTCTTCTAAGCTTTGAGGCTGTCGTGTAGACAGATTGCAGAATTGCGGTGGTATGATTTCATTTGTAATGAGGAGATAAAAGAAAGGACCATGCAGCCATTATTGACTGACAAAGCAAGCTGTGATGCTGGGCCTGGCTCAATCACATATTGCAGATGCCTCGAGAGAATCTTAAGCTGACCTGCCTATTGTTTAAATCAACTGGTTCTCGATGTCCTCGAAAGCCGATAAATATTATATATATATAATGTATATAATGAGTTACGAGATGGAAGTATGATCTGGAAAGGTGCAAGATTATTGTCGGACAACAGGGATCCTTGGAGATGGCACGTGGTGTCCATATGCTTGACTAAGGAAAAGGATATGAAAAAAAAAAGAATGAAAACAATGAGGCATCAGGGTGGCAAGGTACTCATTCTACCCTATCTAATCTTCTATGCAAAGGTATTGTATTTTTTAATGAAAATTTTGTTAAGTACTCGAAGGGAATGGGTATTCGTTTCAAGAAATGTGTCGCACCGCACTCTGATTCATATGGTTGTATTTGTAGGAAGATACTGAACGCATGTTTTCAAAGAATTAACAGGTAACAGAAAATCCACAGATGTCAAATGATATACACACGTATAGAAGTCAACACGGCCATAGAAAAGGTTAAATAAAACAACCAGAATACGAATAAAAATAAATCAACTTATAAGTTCTACAATCTATGCTAAAAGGTTAAAATAAAATTATACATAAAAAAAATCTCCTAGAATTTCATTCGAAAATGAAATTCATAAATCATATTCGCATTTGCGTAAACAACAAAAAAAAACAACGAAGAAAATTTCCATGTAAATCTACTGTTTGTTTTTCTCCGCAAATACTTTGAGCAAACTCATACTAACCGATACATTGTTTAGCGAATTAAGTAGTTTTTCCAGTTTACCTTCAAAATTATGCAAAAAAGCTCTTGTGCATATTGAAAGCAAAACATTATTTTACAACCTCTTTTTAATATCAATATATGTGAGTTTATAATTTGTATTCCAAAATATCAATGAAAAAAGAAATATTTTATGACATTAATATTGATTTAAATACAGCTATCAGTAAAGGTAAACTATAAATATTATATTTAGTGTATAAAATAGAGTCTGTAATTTTAAAATAATAATAAAACGTCTCTTATTTTTTTAATCTTACAAGCTTTGGAGCCAGATATCGTGGGTTCTATTCCCACAGCTGATGGATTTAAAAAAAGTCAATGGATACAAGTCTAGATAAGTTAGTTGACTATATGAGTACTCATGAAATGGAGTATATATATATATATATTTTTTATGAACTTCATTTCTGGAATGAATAACTTGTTTAGTATGTTTATTTGATCCACTTTTGGAGTGGATATGGTAAAAGAATACACTAGAATGAGAGTATAGAGATTATATTTTTTAAATGTAATTTTTGCTTTACATTTGATAATGCTTACATATACTCGTTATGATACAAGTTTTGTCTTCCAGAATTTTCAAAGTTTTTCTCTCATCTTTCTTTTAATTAATCTTTGTAAGCAAAAGATGAACACTTATTTATTTAATATGTGTGTACACTAAGTATTATATCTATTTAATTTTAATAATAAAAATCTTAGTGTGTATGTCATTTTCTATAAAATATCTACTATTAAAGTCTAGATTCTAGAGGATCTTTAGCATCATGTGTATTGTCAAAATATATGACGACATGTTTTTAATATATATTTAATAGACATCCTGCATTGTCGAATTTAAATAAAATTGATAGATAGTAATCGAACAAGCGTTTTCCGGATTGCAATGCGCGCACCATAACCTCTACACTGGCCTAGGCGGAGAGAAAACAATCTCAATATTCTACAGAATAATATTATAATTCAGACTCTTAAGCATCGTTTGTATTTATTTATAAAAGTAAAACAATAAAAATCCATATAAAAAACACACGAAATTAACATTTTCATTATATAAATATGCTCCCCCATACTTAGATTATTTCAAGGATCTCTGTCTGCACATTGTATATAATAAAATGGATAGAAAAACAACATACGTAAAGCCAATATCTATGTAAAAATATGACTATAAGAATATAGGAAAATAGTCAATGTAGTAAATACACAAAAGGAGCGATATTTTATTAGTTTTATCAGTATTTTGTTGCTTAACTTAGTTATAATAAATATGTACTTACAACGATGAATTCACATTTGAATGCATTCTTATCAATAGTTTTGTAATATATGATAATTATGACGCAATTTCTTGTATGGGTTTGCAGTTCTCGAGTGTTCTTTCAGCGGTCCACACGAATTAGTGTCAGTGAGTGAAATACATCTTGAAACAATTTTATTTATTACGCAATTATTTATTGAACAGACGTGTCAATATTTTGTTTCAGTTTGAAATAAATTTTAGTGCCGTAAATTATAGTGTTTTTTGTCTATAGAAATATTTGTTTCATAGAAAAAATGTATTATTTAAATGAGTGATTTTGTGATCGTTTGAGAGTTGTGTTTTCAATTCAGTTCAATGTGTCAAGTGGCGTAACGTTGTAGTGAAATCGACGTCTGTTTAGTGAGTTTTGATTCTTACATATTGGGGGTATTTTCTACTTATTTATATTAATAATTTATAAATGTAGTAATTCTTGCTCAATGTGCCATGTTTCAATAAATGAATTGTACCCCGTAAAAATAATTATGACGCATAATGTTATTACTCTGATTATGAACTATGTGAATAAACACAGTGAGTGTATTGCATTTAACTGAATATGTTAAATATACTAATATATTATACGCATTCCCGATAAATGGTAATAATTATAATAAATTTATCTCACATTTAAAATCACTAATCTGCGAACATTTCATTTAGATAACGTTAAAATTGGTTTAAATGTGAATTGGAAATGAGTTTATTTTAAATTTCGCCAATTATAATGAATTCATTACAGGCGTCAACATTTGTTAATGGTGGAAATTCTGTCCATATATATAAAACTGCCAATTGTACCCTACAAATTTTGTAGGAACACTAGGAACAGTTCACGTTTTGATGTATATTTTGTGTTTCAACATATTTTTAAATTTAAAAATTATAGGGAGTTGACAATAATTTGGAAGTCGACGGATGTATTGAGTAGAATGTTGATATATAAAATTTAATATCAGTGTATTTTTTTTTGATGCAAATTCACACTATTTATGTCTTACAATGAAACTATACCATCAGCATAATATCACATTTTTTATGTACGCTGATACACCATTGCAACTCTTTTTTCTTCTTCTTCTTTCTCCATATATGTTGCCCATGCTCTTATCTACGGCTAGCTGCGGACTATAAAGTCTCACGTTGTGCACCAAGAATTTTCTTTCACTCCCAGTTGCTTTGCATATTCCCAGATTATGATTATAGCATCATTCAAATCCATAGAGTAAATCCAAAAAACTGTAACTGACGGCCTTTTAAAACGTCGGAATCGGTCATTAAAAAAAATTCAAGCATTCCGTATGCATTCACAGAAGGTGTTCTAGTCATCAATAGCGTAAAAAAAACGATTCTTGGTTCCATATCTTATCTTCGAGTTCCTCAAAAAGTCACGGCATGTCTTTCACGGTATTCTGCGTAGGCATCTATTTTCAAAGCTCAAAATACGTGCCGTGGTGATATATTCTTTTTGTCCACTATCTACAAATTTGCTCTGGCCGTCGGAGTTAGAAGAGGGTAGTGAGTAATGAGCAAATGCCTTGATCAAATATTAAAAAAAATATTGAAAAACAAATCTGAATAGCTAAAAGATAAAAAAAATTGAAAAAAATAGATAAGATAAGATAAAAGCTATATGAAACAGATTGGAATTCAACAAATTGTGTATCACTAGTTAAATATTGTGAACATTGTATTGAGACGAATAAATAATCAGGTACTTAAATATTTTTAAGTAATATTCCTCACAAAATATATATTTCACTAAAAACGAAGTATTTTTATCAGAGTATCACTTAGAGATAATTGTGTATGGAGGCATACAATCGTTTCTCTTAAGTCCTATTTTTCATAAAAAATAAAAATCGCTTTAGAAGCATTCTCGGATCGACGGAGATTATGGGCTAATATGAATTCTTGGCTAATTTGTTTGTTTCCATTTTGGATAATATAAGAATATTTTGAGAAAATCAGCTTTTGTTAATGCCTCTGTAAGCTTATGATATAAAATCCACTTAAAGCTTTATACGAAAATGTTACAAGAAGACCGCATTAACTGTACATTTACATACAACAAATATTGAAACTTTTTAAAATTAATATAGGCTCAACATATCGCATTGCTTGGATGCACTTGTATATACACAGATATTTTCAATTTATAATTTAGTTATTAGAAATTTTCAATAGAGAACATCATTCAAATAGTCACATTGAGACACTTTGTGTGTTGATTATTTTGCAATATTTTGATAAATGATTTACAAATTATTTCATTATTCAGAATTTAATAAAATCCATGCAGTGTGCAATTTTTCTTCGTTTATTATCAGTAAATATAAATATGTAGATAGGTTATCTTCAATATCAGTATAGTCTTAGAGAAATACTGGTCATTATCTTTGCAAATGATAAAACCCAATGCGTGCACGTTGGCCATATTCTTTTTTTCTTGGATCATATTTTAAACATGACATCATTCAAACCGAATGTGTCAAAAACTAGACTTACGTAATTTATCCTTGAAAGCAGTGCCTCGAAATCTTTTTTTGTCCACGGCATACCAATCTTTTCCCGAAATTGTGTGGCATACCAAAACTAAAAATACATTTTAAAAAGTGGATACAAGAATTTAATAAACATGTTGATATTGATAAAAATAATTGGACTAATACATTCACTTAAATAGTTTATTTTAATAAGTTTTTTTAATATGAAATCAAGAAAAATAATTACTTATTTCAATAATATAGCAATATTTAATATTTTTGACTGACTTGATGGAAATTGATTTTAAATTCTAAATTATAAATAACTGGTACACCTCCATATGTGAGATCACTGTTAGCGACCCGGGATTCGCCTTTCGGCATCTTC
>JAGVSQ010008945.1:0-13988 GCA_022683975.1 Rhyacophila evoluta | reverse complement strand
CTTCAGCAAGATTTTCCTGATATCTTGCTACATAAAAAAAATACTGTAAATGCGATAAAATATTAATACTAATATAATAGTATTAACACATCGTCTTCACAATGTTTATCTTTTGTTTTAATTAACTGCTTAATTAAAACATTAAACGATTTAGTCAGCTATTTCCCTTAACCTTTTAGTAAACTGTGTTTTTGATTTGAATTGATGAACCAACATAACGGTAACTCATGACAGCTTATATCGAGTAATGAAGCCATTTTAATGATTTCGATAAATATAATTGACTTGTTTTAAATTAAGTTTAATATTAAGCTCATAATTATACTGAATGTTTTTTTTACTTAATAATAAAACAAAAATAAATGATCCTAGTTAATATAGTTTTGTTGCAATATTTTCAGAAAATATGTTAAATGTAAGGTTTTGTTTAATGTATGAGGTTGAGTCTAAATTGAACATGCCTTATGTTGGTTAGTAATCTATTTTAAATCTTTATATTCTAGATTACTAGTTTTTGAACGGTATAAGAATAAATCGGTAGGTAACGATTATGAAAAAAAAATATTTGTTTAAAATTAAAAGCCTATATTTCCAATAAAAAACAATAACAAAATAAAAATAAGCTAAATACTTTTCGCGTGGAAACGATAAAGTAAACAAGAAATCTATTAAAGCGAGCAGTTTTTTTCATGGAAAAGGCTTTTACATACATAATGGGAAAACAATGGCTTAACAAAACAAGCGCAATGTATTGGAGGGTTAGAGTGCCCCAGGGAAAAGAAAAAAAGAGTTAATCGAAATAACACTCCACCCAAAGAGGCAGATGGTGGAATACACCAGCCACCAGGCCATCGACGCGAACAGACGAGTGGAGTGTTTACTTTACCACTATATCGAAATAATACCATATATTAATTTGATACATTTTATTATTCTTTCATCCTGTATTAACAACTCGTTTAAAAATCGAGTTATATTTTAACAACTGGTTCATTATACATAGTACTGGCCTACTGAGAATTCGTATCTATATAAAAAAGCTTTCAAAAGACTGCAATCAATTAGCTATATTTAATTCATTTTTTTTGTTTTAGTGTTTTAGTTCTTCAGAAGTGAAATTATATCCTTATCTAGTCGTACTGTTATGCATTAATTACCTCACCACCTTATGAAAACAATTATAAAATAAATAAATATACGTGAACGCTATATGGAAAATATATTGAACATAACAGGATACCACAATAAATAAAAAATCCACCCCTGTGACACGAAACCACATATATTACCAATCAATATATTGATCATTAAAAACAAGTAAAGTATGATACCATTAACTACAGGACAAAAACATAAATAGCCATACTCCATTAAGAAAACTGTCACCTAAGCATAGTGTTACTCTTGTACTATTTTGTGATTTATTACAATAAATTAATAATCAAGTATTTAATCTTTTAATATATATTGTGCAGAGATATACTCTCCTCATATTTACAGGGTCTTTACATCTGAAAAATTACCTAGAAAGACTTAGAAATATAAAGAGACTGACAGCAACCCTTTGGTATTTTTTTTAAATCTCACTCGAAGATTATAGCGATACAGTACCCAAAACAAATTATATTCGAAATAATCATCAGGATTTTGAAGTAAACTTTTAATTATATCTAATTCAATATCTTGTTATATTGCTGATTACGTAAGTTAGTGAAATTATACACATCATACAAGACAAATGGTTTAGAAAGTGTGTTATTATAAATAAGCAATATCAAACTTTATACTTTTATATCCTCTAACTTCAGAATTGATTATTGATTTTCATTATCGACCGCCTTCTGTAAACGCTCCTGATACTGGTAAAAGTTTATTGGATGTCGACAAAAATTATAAGAAAACTGCTTTTATCGTATAAAATATGTATTTACAAAAAACGCTCTTCTAAATAATGTTATTTTTCATCTCTTGTCGAATCTCATATTTTCTCCATTAGTAGAAAGTAAATGCCCACAAAATCAATAAAATTGTATTATTTTAAACAAAAACATAAATTTCTCACAAAATAGGATGATTAAAAAAATATTTTGCGAAAATGTATTTCAGAATAACAGCTATTTTTTTGTACTTCTCATATTCGCATATTTTTACTGAAACGACTATATACAATATTTATGTACGTATTGTATTGTATCATTTATTTTATTACATACATAATTACTTAGATGGTAAGTTAAATTATCATTTAATTGAAATACTATAATGCTTAAAGAAAACAATATTTATAAATTGTATTTTATCGAGGCTATTTTTATTTATTTTGTTCAGTATTGTTTGACAATGTTTTAGATAATATATAGTTGATTTTCTAAAAGTAATAAAAATTGTATATTAGATATGGCGAAATTGATTTTTTGTATGAAAAAGCTTATTTCTTTTGAAAACAATCCAAAATATTTTCCTCAAGTTTTTATCTTTATCGGCAGTAAATAAATGAAATATCTTATGTTGGAAGAAATTATTTTACTAAACGTCTGTTCTAAATATAAATATGACAAAACAATATTTAAAAACACAATGTCGTTTATGTCACTGTAACGCCAGTTTTTCATTAAATGTTAAACCGGGCAATTACAAACGGCTAAATTGGTTTGGGCCGTAAACTATCGGCCGATTGGAGCCGATGGTAGGCGAAACGGTCGGCCGATATGTTTTCTGGTGTGTCCCTTTGAGGGGTTAATTAGTTTTCTTCTGTGACAGCCGCCGCAAAACATCTGCTGCGGATTGGAGATAGAACATAGAACACCCCGCGGCCGCTTTCCCGGAAAATGGACCAGTCGCACCGATGGAAGTAGGCCATAATAAAATCAATTTTCCTGACTAAGCATATTGCAAGTTATAATTAAAAAAATAAAGTCACAGAAAACAATAAAAAAAAAAAAACACATATATGGCGGTTATTCGCAATGTATACTGCCATTTTATATATTGTCTGTATAATTTCAAATCATTTTTCAAATGAATAAAAAAATAAATGGTGAAATAAATGTATGATAAGATTGGTTGATTATTAAATAATCCACTGGATGTCTTAAATTTTAAGACATCTAATGGACGTAATATGTTCCTGAAAAATGTATAATATAATAATTATTTTTAATTATAATAGCAGTAAATAAAATCACATTGTTAATAAATATAAAAAAAATTTGGCTTTTATTTTTTACAAAAATTCGTATACAATAAGACGTAGTAGAATTTAATGTAGAATTAACAATATAAATTAATTTATTTGCTATTACATTACAAATACAATATGAGCATTTTAAAAAGAAAATTTAATATTGATTTTCATTTTACCAACCAATTTCAAAGTCGTACAAAATTCTAGTTTAAATATTATGGCGAGATTAAATTACAGCTTAAGTGAAATATATAACCACTGCAAGATGTGATATTATGAATAAATGCTCGTATCAATTTATATATTGAATGGATTAATTGTGTTATTAACAATGTGTCTGGTATGAATATAATGTAATACAAAATGTATTGAAAGTTATTAGGTTAGTATCAAGTAATTCAAAAATAATTTGAAAAGTATCACGAATTAGTATAATAGCGCTGTATATAATGTAAAATATATTGTTCCCGATACATTGAATATTTTGTTAAAATTTATTATCTTCCTATTCTAATTTATTTTTGATATTAAATATTTTGACGTATCATCAAATGAATTTTTGTTTCTTAAAAACATATTGTTCGTATAATATTTCTCTTTATGATGTTATTAATATATAACCATCACCAATGACGCTTACCGCACCCACGTATTGGAATCCTGTCTACCCTATACGCTGTTTGGCGCACACTTACTGACATGATATAAATGTGTTGTTGCTTTCGTGCCTCAACCTCTTTTCTAACCCGTTCTCTCGTGCTTTCATGCCCTTGCACAATTGCCTTATTTAATCAATCCCTTCACTTTGACGGATATTATTTTGGAACGCGCCTACTGATAAGATTTATGTCTATCTTTGTAATAAAAACCGTTACAATATTCCAATTATGTATCTACTATGGATTCTGTCTTTTCGTTTTTTTCGTCCGTCGTTTTTTTTGGATCCATTGAATATTCTTTACCAATGTTTTTATTCGTTTAATATATGTACTTAATATGCTTAGTTTAATTAAATCGTTATTTAATGTTTTTTATTGAATAAATTTTTCCAATATCTTGTCCCGTCGGTGGTTGTATAGAGGTAGCCGTGTTTGCTTTGTAGCCGGAGGTTGCGAGCTCGATTCCAATAACTGCCCGTTATTTTATGAATATTTATATGAATATTAATTGCTAAATATTAGCACAACAAATCACATTGATCTACTTTTCAGAAATTTGGTAAATAATTGTAGTTGTTGGCCGATTGATAAGCGCGCATTTTGGAGCTTGTGGGTTCTAATCTGGATATTTAAACTCGATTGATTGAAAATCCATAAAATCCATGAAATCACTAGAACTGCATTCAGAGATTAAAAATAAAAATATTTTTTAGCAAGTAATTAAACAATGTTTTTTTAGCTTAGTTTAAAAAAATGTAAGACACTTGAATCAATCAACAATTTATGGAAAAAAAAAGAATTAAAAGCTTTTTGGTGTCAATGCTGAAATAAAATATTAAGACACTGGGAGATTAATAGAAAGACATAGGAGTATTAAACGGGCATATATAATTTATTCAACGTCAACTGTTTATGTTGCAAACTAAAAGGACATTATATATTTAGAATAAATTTGCATAAAAGAGATACTAAATAAGATATGTGCAGAATTACTTGAAACTCGTAGCGTTGGGTTCGATTTTATTTCGAATAAAAGTATTCTATACTACTCTACATACAAACATTTTGAAAATTCGTTCTTTGAAAACACGCTAACAACGATTATTATAATTCATACTTTGTAATGATTGATATTTCTTCTGAAAGTGTCATTTTTTACAATATAAGAAGCTATTTAACCTGCAGAAATGGATACATCCAAAGATGCGTGACTAGATGCCCAATGAATTGAACATTCGTCTATCAGTCAATTTTCGTAAAATTTATCAAAATAAGTCTTCATATTCTCGATGATCCGTACTTTTCATTTACTGTGTGAATCCCACACTATCGCGATCCATATTCTCTATTTTTGGAGTGGGTATCACTATGTACGAGTATATGGAATTTATTATTGTTGTTTAATTAAATCACTAACATATTTTGTTAGGTAAGTATGTTGGATTTTAATTTGTAATACAATATTTTAAGGACCGTTTGTCACGTTTATGAGTAATCTGTAAGAATAAATATGTAATTCATGTCACTTTGATTCAGTTACAGAATAAAACAGACGCGTTTATTTACTGTTCGGCTTAAAATGTTTACAAATTTGGAGATTATGAAAAATAATAATATCCTAAGCCGCAGACAGAGGGAAAAATAATATTATGAATTTCATTTAGTCGAAGGGACCGCCATACACGCTTGCGTAAATAAATGTTCTGCGGTTTACGGTTGGTATAATAATAAATCTTTGCAAAATGCGCCCGAAAATAATAATATACAGGTCGGCGTAAAAACTTTTAGAGCTAATCCCCAATGAAGACAAAGCGCGGCGAGATAATAAACAGGAGGCAAAAAATGGCCGCAAAAAGACGCACGACACGTCAACCATAATTGACATATCGCTTTTTTGCCGGTGCCACCGATGTTTCGACCTCTGTCTTCCGCAGTAATTAATTTACTAGGTAAAATAACCAAGTCGTTCTATACACAACTCGTTTTCCTGCTTATATCTCGTATGGAATTATATTTTATTGTTGCTTACCCGTTTTTGTCTTGTGTTGACGTTTTCATAATACCACCGTCACTACCTTCTTGATTTTTTGAAGATTGTGCTTTCGCCGAGTGTTTTATCGTTCTTCTAACTTGACGTTTTGAGCTCGTCGTTGATTCTTTTCTCAAGGGATTTTTTTTTTTGCAAAACGCTAAATATCTGAGTGCTCATACATATTTAAGAAATGTAAAACTGAGTTGAAAAAATACGTTTTTCCTCTAATGGGTGTTATTTCTAAATACCTATCCACTTTATATGTGTGGTCATAATATATAAAAACCGTGTAGTACCTCCATGAATCGTTACATTTTTTAACACCTAAAATACATGACATAATAATATTTAACCACTTTTCCTGCTGCCGAAATTGAGTTGGCCTGAAAAAAATATAAGTTAACTCTAACTTACACAAATGCACTCTTTTGCACCATTTAGAGGTAATAAAATCATGATCTTGTAAATTCCCTACGCTAGCAATAATATTTAGTTACGTATTTTTATAAATATTATAGTGCGATAATTAATTAATTAATCCCAAATAGAATATGAAACTAATTAGACTGAAAGTTTATCTTTTACAAAATGTCTTCTATTTATAACATGTATTCAATTTTGAAGCATATTTATTGTTTTTATGTGGACATATTATGTTTTTCCACGATAGTAGTGCTAAGTAGTACACTATTATTGAAAATAATTCACTTAGATTATATGTATATCAACTAGATACATAAAAACGTATGGAATTATGATAGATTTTAAAGGTAAGAGAAAGAAACAAATGGAACAAAACTTTTGTTCTTATTATTAATTATATTTCTTTTTTTTGTAAGTTTTACAAATATAAAACTTTAATTTACGCAAACAGGTATTTTTTTGTGTTCCTGATATTAACAAGCCGGACAAAATTATATATTATTTTTATCTCTTCAATATTTTTGATAACAGGACAAAGTCGGTTCGTATTTAGTAAAATAAGCCGCTTTCTGGAAAACTCATCACATTTTCATTTATACTAAGTAGGCATATTCCCCAGTGGATATTATAATTTTAACAATATTTCGGGTACATCATGAGAAATTCTGATTGTTTTAGTAGAATACAACAATGAATATTCGCGTCCTTGCTATTATAAATTTTAATTATATTTATTTGTAACTTAGTGATTGCAGATTACATCTCATTGAAAGTGAGATAGCTAGGTAATATTAAAATAAATAGACCACGGAAAATAATTGTATGGTGCTTTTATAAAAATAATAAACTTTCACTGGCGTGATTTGTAAACCAGATTTTAAATAATTTATGAAATTTTTTAAAAGTTTTGAGTGAAAGTGTAAGCTCTTATTAAAGCCTGGTTCATAATAATAGTAAAAGTTTTATACAAGTGATGAATATCACAATTGAAAATATATGATTTTTATAAATAATACAAACAGTGGTTAGTGAATGGAATAAAATTTATTTAATGTCACAATATCTTCAATAATATGGGCCTTTAAGCACGATAAGAAATGTAAATATGCAAATGTCATTTTTTCAATAGGGTAAGAAGTAATGTTTATAAGCTTTTTATTTTATTTATATATTATCGGTATTCGTTATTGATTAGTAATCACACGCGCTTAGTTGCCGTAGATTGTGGATTCGAATCCAATATCCGTATAAAAAAAAATTATCATTATATATGTATCACATGATGTATTGTAGATTAAATTATTGGCTGACTACTATTTTTCGACAACAAACTGTCAAAATAAGTCTTCACTCTCTGAAAATAAGTAATAAGTAGCTCAAACATATAGTAGTAAGAAAAAATCGTTAAAAACACGAATTTTGTAGACTTTCACATATCACACAAAATATCACATACTATAGGTATTTTGGTTTTAGTTTTTTTTATCTCGTCGGTACTATTTTTTAAATTTGATTACATATAAAAACCAGACAAAATTTGATCGAATAAGTCGAAATAAAAATTGATACACAATTTAACAAGATTCCTAAGTTCACGCACGTCAAAGAAAGTGTATTTTATATTTTGCTATTTAGTTTAGTACTAAATCAAGACTATAAGAAAAACAACAAAATAAATAAATATTTACGATAATGTCAAATATTTGTAAAAGTTCCTGCATCGAATTAATACGAGAATGAGTTTTTAATGGCATGGAAATTATTGTTGTATAACTGTCACAATTCCAGGTATGTGATAGAATTCTGTAAATCGATATTTCCAATTTTCCGATACGTGTCTGCAGCAATACACGTATGTTATGAAAGCGTGCAAATCTCAAATAAAACACCAATAAATGTATCAACCCTGTAATCCTTTGCGGTTAGCTAATCCCCGGTATCGTTCGACTGGCACACGGACATATTCAGGAAAAATACTGTTTCACTAATCTACTGAAAAACATGAAGATCATTGGACACGTGAAAGAGGATTGCAATAATGGAATTGTGACTATTATGCACGTTTGAAAAACACGTGCTTATTTTTAACGATATATATTTTAGGTGATATGTAGTTTTTTTTCTTTATTTAAATCAATAAATTAACCATCAATATGTGCATTTTATTACAATATCATTTACGCTTACCTGATAAATAATCGCAACTTGTCTTTTATTTTTGCAAATCGTGTATTATTAATAATAATTAACAACATACTTTTATTTTTACTTTAAAAAAATTGTTGAATACAAATAGCTATTGTAGCTATTTTTTGTAATTCTCGACGGTTAATTATAAAACACGACTGTCTTTAAGTTGAAATCAATCAGCCTTAAAAACCTTCGCTTATTTACCACATAATACAGAATGAATTAGTTTGAGTAAGTCATTACAATATAAAAATATAACAAATAACACAAAATGCGTCATCTTTGGAAAAATATAAAACAATACCAATGTAAAGTTAAATAAGCCAGATAACTAAAATTACATAATGTGCTCATATCAAGTTATGATAATGGTGTGACATTATAAATTTAAACTAAAATACTAGCTGATGATTTTATACCTCAACGTAAATTATTTTAAACTGTGTTTAAATAATTGAATTCCAATTTAAATTATTAATTTCCTACTTCCTACTACTGGGGTTTTTGAATTCGTTCATTTCGTGTTGACCTCATTTTTTGTATTTTATTCCAAACAGATTTTAATTTTATTTATTCAACGCTGTCAAAATTACAAACACCTACAACCTACGTACACTATTTTTTTCAGCTATAAATTGACCAGTTATGTTAAAAATAGTATTGTTTATTTTTAAATATGTTTTTCCTCTCTCTTATGTTATTATTACTTTTACTAAGCATTGTATTGGTACACCATCTTACTAATACTATACATATGCTATTGCAGAAAAATAGTTTAACTGCCTATTTTATTTTTAATATCTTTATTCAAAAGCTTTATTTGGTCACTAATGTCGTCTTAGCGTAATTGTGTTAGGTGGAAACTTTAATCACATTGTTGTTGCGGTGAGTAGAGAGAGACAGGAATGTCTTTGCCGAGTATACAATTTGATTAACTCTCAATAGAACTAAGTTAATATCGACTCAGGTATTTAAGTTTAAGGTAACCACAAGTTTGCGTACTTCATATTATTAGCTTATTCGGTACAAATTGCAACAGTAGAGCTACATGCTACAGCACATTATAGAAGACTTGCAAAAAATATACATAAATAAAACTGATTGAAATGTTTTTCTAGCCCCTCGACAAACATACCATAATATATTGTAATTGATTATGGCGTATTGATTGTAGTTCCCATATACGTATTGTGGACAACTAAATTGATCATTTAAACTAAGTCCATATCTATCACAAACCAAGGCACGTTATGGCAAATATATGTTATCCAGATGCCATACAAGTTATCGAAAATCACAATTTTAGGCTGTCATATTTGAGATGCATTTTTTAAAAAATAAAACTGTGAATCTATAAGAATATGACTATTGAAAGCTTTTACGATATCGTGCTAGTTGGTATAAGGTTGATTAATTATTTTGATGAAATTAAAACGAATCTTAAATCTCTATGTATAAACTCATATGAATATATTGTAAAAATATGAAAAACTAGACATCTAGGAATTTAATCTAGAATAGTTTTCTGTAGACATTTCATTTCAGACTGCGCCACAAAAACGACGGTGATGGATTAAAAATATTACAACAGAAAGTTTTATTTGTTTTGAAAAAATTTTAAACGCGTTCGTTTGATTTTCTGGGACACTTTTTTCTCTCGTTATTTACTTTAAATATTTATTATCAGATTCTGATTTTCACGTCGTCCATATCTCTCTATCACATGTCACCTGCATTCAACGCTACCTGGCAATGTCTTCAGTATAATTCGTCTTCCTGTCCAAGGGCCTTCGCTCTGAATCCTACTGCAAAACTTTTCCTATGCGATTGCTGTCACTTTTATTTATAAGATCAGTCTATTTTCGCTTTTTATATGAGATCAGAGATTTTTTTTTCTGATTACTGATAAATAAAATTAACGCTGTCAATCACAAACCTAATAAATCATTTCAAGTTCATATGTTGAACTCGATACTTTATTATGATTTTCGCATACATGTCTCTATGTCGAAACATCATTCAATACTGTAATTTAAATCTTTAAAATATTTTAAATGTAACTATTTTTTTTCGTGATATTCACAGCAAAACGTGTATGTTTACATATTAATAAGCCTTAAGGCGAGAAATATCAGTGATTTTATTTTATAATTGCATATACTGTCTTTCAGAAACTTGACTTTATTTGATTATGTTTTAAATGTCACTAAAATACTATTTTAGATTTCCTTTATATAAACGTACTGATACCGATGTAAATTTATAATTTTAATAAACAACGTAAATAATTTAAGCCAAATAAGTAAACTTCGTTTTATTTTGACATTAAGCTGAGTCAATAAATATTGAAATGTCGTAAATATATTTAATGCTTATTTTATAATCTACTACGCAAAATATCTTAACTTATAATGATTGAAAACTCCGTTGAGTTATTTTGTGCTTAAATAATTATAGTTTTGAGATATCATTTTTGAATAAGCGAAAAATAAAATAAACGGACTTTTACATAAATATTTCCTAGTGACTATGAGGGTGCATGCGTATCTGTATTGATGATTGGAAATTAAGAACCATGGCTGCGGAATATTTTCAAATTTAAAAATAAAGGACATGACGCCCAATAAGCCAAGCAGTTTGGCTATCGGCAAATTCTGGTAAAAAACTCTTCATATTGTAAACAGTTTTGAACTATGAAATTCCATTTCCAGAGCACATAAGGAATATAAAATATATTTCTGGAAAATTGTCACTAAAATTCTCGAAATGACATGGGTTCATGGTTTTCTAAATTTCAATTATAGTAGATCCTCGATATAACGGACTAATGCGAGTGAGGGGGTGTCTATTAAAGCCAACGTCCGTTTTACAAACACATGATTTTCTGAAAGCATTTTTTTTATTTACACTAAAGAATCAAATATTTGGGCATTTATTTTTTAGTTATACTTCTAAAGAGGTCTTAATTTATGACTATATTTTTTTTGGGTTGTCACTAAAAGGTTAACGTAAGAATGCTTTTGTGCCGTGAAGGCAGTTGGAATTTTCGTTGAAAAGACTATAAGAAATATAAATTTATTTTTGTAAAAATAATTTAAAAACCATAGCAATTTTGAATGTCTAAACAAGTGAGAACTATTATGCCTTTCCATTCATTCATGATCCATAGATACGCTAATTTTCAAATAACCAGTAGTTCTCGAGTATGTTTTTTTATTGTTAGCTCACAGTTCATATTATAATATATTTTAACACATTAATACAAACAAACGTTATACAGTTTGATTTCCTGGATGTAATAAACTAGGCGTGTAATTAGTAATTTGTCGATTGGTATAGTTCCAGTTGACTTGTTTATGACGTTTGAATTATGGATGTAAACATCTTTATTCGTTTTAGTTGATCATACACGGAGTCCAGACAATGAATGATTCGCTTTGCTTCTTGAAATAAACTCAATTTGTAATTCGAGTGCGAGACGTACGATTATCGTACGCGAGCAGAATATTGTTTACAAGCGTAATACTAGGCTACAAAATATATTTAACATTAGCGTGATGTTTTAATAATTTTTAAATTTGACCATAAGTTTTGAAACACAGCCTTTCTACTACTGTGTATTTTTTTGTAAAACTTACGAATGTTAATATTTTAGATATAAATTATGTATTTGTTGCACTATAATCATAGTTAATAACAAAGACGTACTTCACGTATAAGAAATACAGTTAAAATTATGTGGGTAAATACTAGATATTTCCATATTTGTCCTTAAGAAAATTTAAATATTAAATATCGTATGTGTTTTGAAAATCTATTTTTTTTAGAATCTATGATCATACTAATCTGTCTTTAATATACTAGTAATTTATATTATCGAATGTATTGAAAGTAATTGAATCAAGTTTTTTTGTTTCTTAAAGAAGATTCGAGTTAAATGAAAAGGTTACAAAAATATATACATAGAACAACCGTTATAAAGAACAGATGCCTATTGTATTTACTTATTACTCACTCATCATTCATATTATCAAACGTTTTTTTAGGCGAATCAATCAAATAAGTATTAAATCAACACACGTTTTAAGAATAAATGACTACTTTGTAGTGATTAAATTATGCTATTTTTTAAACGATATTTTTATGCCATGTTCGCTCTGAAGGTGCAGTATATGGATCTCAATCGTATAAAGAATACTATGTGAATAATAGAATTTATAAATATCATTACTGTCAAAAATGTTGACAGATTTGTTTTACTAGAAGTCACTGTCGACCCATTGGAGATCCAGTCCGGCGTCTTTTGAATTTTGAAAAACGGGCAGCTGTGTGAATTGAACCCGTTATCTTGCGACAATTGATGAGATATAATTGAATAAAATTGCCTTTTACTACGAATTATATTTTTAGAAAAAGCATCTTTCTAAACATATTAATTATAAACGTCTTATTTGTAAAAGTGCAAATTTTTCTAGTGTCATATAATATATAAAAATCAATGTATAAAAGAGTGAATGATAAATTTATTTTCCTATATGATTTTTCAAATGGTAAAATGCTTTTCCCAGAACCATCGTTAGCCATTTTCTCAACCTGGGTTGTGACCGAGATCAAAATACAGTATATAATCTAAATATAAAGTCAACCTTACCATTCCAAGATAAATGCATCTAATTTAAAGATATTTTACTGTACCTTATGTTCATTAATCAAATATTGGCATATGAAATGTATGTAATTTACGAATTTAAATCAACTTAACAGATGAAGGTTCTAAATCGATGTAGAAAAGTCATTGGTCATTAATATTAAACTGAGGAGTTCACTGTTTGTAAGGAATTAATTGATTTAGTTTGTATAAATTATGATTAATATTAAATCGATAATTGGATTTTTAAGAATATACCTGTACTTTTGATCTTGTAAGAATGATTATAAAGAGTTTTTTTCATGGCTAAATGTGTATTATATACAAGGTATATTATGTTATCCTGAGCAATATATCTCTACCGTATATAAAAAGTAATTTGTTTGGATCAAAGTCTTGAAAATTGCCTTATTATTAAATACAAATGAATTAATTTGAAAAACACGTTGTGTTGTTACTACTTGTTTCTCAAAGCCCAAGGTATTTCTATATGTTGTCGGTGAAATAGTATTAGGCTCTGCTAATAAAATGGATCCCTGTAATGTTCCAATTTATTTTCACTGTGCTACAAATGGTGTTTCGGGACTACAAAAGAACAAAATCGAATATATCGCGGACAGCTGTACAAATAAGATTTTCATTGTGCTGTCAGAAGCAATGCAACTATTGATCTTATTATCTCTTTCAATATATCAATATAAAATACCAAATATACGGGTAGATGCATTTTTATGAAATGTTTGTCATTTTGATTTTATTTACCATTTTCATTCAAAGACATGTAAAACAAATATATGTATATACCATGTTCGCTCCCAAAGTGGAGCATATGGATCCACACACTGTGAAGAA
>JAGVSQ010008944.1:0-13988 GCA_022683975.1 Rhyacophila evoluta | reverse complement strand
ACAAAACATATGGAATTCAATTTAATAATAGTAGTTAGAGAATTTTTTTTCATTTTCTTTAAAATTTGTGTGATGTGGTATACGATGTATCGCTGTGCCATGAGAAACAATACTCCTGTCGATCTTCACCAATTTTAGGAATTTCTTAATATGTTGAACTCTCGAATGTTTATCGTCTCCAACATGATGTTTTTTTAACCAAACATGGAGCATGTGAATCCTTGCAGTATAAAAGTTTGCTTTGACATATTGCTTTCTGATGTGGACTAATTTTCATACGTACCGTTGATGCCTTCAGAAAGCTTAAATCCTGTCTATCACTTTTTCAGATCCAAGACCGTTGGCTATGATCCATGGGATGTAGGAATTATTATTATAATTAGGAGGAATTAAGGGATACTGGCACGGTCTGGAAGAATTCTAGATGGCCGGCGGGTGACATAATTCTGGAGGTGCCATTGCGCGGCCATATGCTTCAACTAGGGAGCGGATAAGGCAGAAGTGAAAATTAATTATAATTGCGTAAGCTATAATATAATAGTTTTTTCTCAGTTATTTTTTAACCACTGGTATCTAATTGTAGATCGTAATAATTAAAAGATGAAAGAAAAGGACGAATTTGCGTCATTGTATACATTATTGCTTATTTTGTATAGCGTAGTTTTAATAACTTTCATCTTAACAAAGATGTTTATTTGAATAAAATTCAATACAACAAATACAGTTGTTTTATTAATATATGTTAGATAATATGTCTAATACAACGGAAGCTGCTGTAAATTATATTAAGTCAATAAACGTATTCGAAAGTTTAATATAAAATATATTTCATGATTGGTGCTTTTAACTCATTGATAAAGATTTAATATTTCAAAATACATTTTGAATAATCGAAGAAAAATACAACACATCAATTTGTCTCGAAACGTGATCTGTCATTCTGTTTAAAATATGACGTTAGTTTTAATGTAGTCTATTGTTGAATATGCTTGTGTAACAGAATGTCTGCCAAATAAGGATCATAAGTGTTCGTTGTATCAGTAATAGGCAGACATTGTTACGCAAATGTTATTTGAAGAATACCAATCGGACATAGAAACGTCTGACCACTTGGTAAAGATGTCACGAATATGAAAGTCTTTCACAGCGAGCAGGGCCGGCCCTATGATTACTGTCACACTGAATTAAAACCCGGCGAAAATCTTAAAGAAAAACTAAAAATATGTAAATGTGTTTTTTGTTCGCCCCATAAGTGGAGCATATGGATCTACACAGTGTGAAGATTTCCACTCTGAAATTGGAGTATATCTCCGCAGGGTGAAGATGTATTGGCAGATTATTTTTCACGAGAATCGTTTGTCAGACAATTGCTCGACCCAATGAGCATCGAGTCCTGCATTTTAAGATTTTTTAAATTCAAGAGATGGGGAATCGAAACCGAATTCCCCGGATTTCTAGGCGCGCACGTTACCAACTACGTTAACCGGGGAGACAAAAACGAGTTTTCTATATACAAATGTATCGTACAGTAATAATATTAAGCTCCGCGTAAATTTGCATTACAGATTTCGGAATCGAAAATCTTTGCGCGTCGTTAAATGTGACTATCTTTATATTTATTTATCCATCGACCTGTCTTTTTCTACATTAAAAGCGTCAAATTGAAAGAATATTTCAAAAATAAATTTTACTTTCTCTATCTTTTGTAAATACTTAATACCGCCCTTAGGCATATGACGCCCCGGGCAACTGCCCGTGTCACCAGTACCTTAAGCCGGCTCTGACTGTAAGTAGCAAACTGAGATATTTGATATATGAACAATACGTTTATAGAATAATGTTTAATTATTGAATAACGTATTATTATTATTATCAACATCCACAAAGTTTATCAGGTAATACATACAGGATATATTCTCCGTAGTTAAGTGATAGTGGTTAGGCGCAAAAGTACTCAAAGAAGCTAACAAGAGGCCCCACTTTTTCATTCCTAAATGTATCCTACCAGTAGTCATGCTAATGCGGAGAACAATGGTGATGTTTAACGAGATTGCCTCGGATATTGATAACCCATATGTTAATTAACTACATCTAGATAACTAAAATTTGTAACATTACAACAAGTATAAAATAAATAAATATTGAGAGTTTTTACAGCTTTGTTTTTATTTTTATTTTATAAGAACCTCTATAAATATCTATGTTAACTTTTGTAACGTTAATTTGTCAGCACTTCTGCTAATTTCTCTGGTAATATATTACGTAACATTTATGATTAAATCTAAAATAAAAAAATATATTGAGATACTATACCAGCTAATGTATTTTAAGCAATTTAAAAAAAGAGAATTGAAAAGTTTGCGAAAACGAATCTTCTGATTAATTAATATGTATTATGTACCGGAACCTGTCAAGCAAACAACCTCCTCCGAGCTACATACTTGTATTGTTCGACGTTGTATTAATCATTATTATAGATTATCCAATATAATATAAGATTCCACGTCTAGATCATGTGTTGACAGGTAAAAGTTATCTAATTCATATGAGCTGGAGTATAAAGATGGTTGGACTGTGTAAAAAAGATGTATCTATTATCCCCGAAGCTAAAGTATTAAAAACAACTTGCGGCTGACATATAGAGATATTTCTTCATAAGGAAGATGTTTCCGAGTGAAAAATTATTGGCGTATGTTGTTGATAATAATAATGGGTAACCAGATAACTGCACGCATGACAAGTTTGCTAACAATACATCTGCACGCACATTGAAGTGCTCACACTAACACAGAAATTAATATTTAGACATTTTATACTTAATTTACGTAATTATAGTATATGTAGATTTTTTTATGTTTTATTTAAATAATACATAGTCACGTACTAAAAAATGTTTTGAGATAATGAGTATTGATCATCAGTGACGATAATAAAAGTCGAAAGTAAAATGCTTGACCAATAAATAGCAACCAAAATGACATGTGAAAATTTGACGCCATGGTTCACCGTTTGGGAAGAGTTTCTGTGACGGACAAACATATACGAGTATTTTATGTTTTATGCTATAGATGCACTATACTTAGTAGCATATAGGATACCAAAATATAGTTGGCTTGAAGAATATGAGAACTTAAAACTTTCTTGAGCCATCTGTAGCATGTAATCAAGCCAAATCCAGCGTTACACATTCACCTTTGTAGTAATGAGTGGATGCATTGTGAGTGCTTTTATCTTCCCATTTCAAATGAGGTCGTACCACGGGATCTCCACAATCCGAAGCAAACATCTGTTTTTAAAGATTAGCATGCTGTTCCCTTGAGCCTCTTTTAGGTACCACGACGAAATAGCCACCAGTCGGAATATATGACTGAATTAGCAGCATTATCTTTTACCTACCGTAACTTTGATTCCCAGACATCCCGCATGAATTTGTATATTTCTCCAGGTATTCCCGTTCAAATAGTGATTTAACTCTAAGAAATGCCATTTTCTTTTACGTGTATCCCTCAGTATCCAAAACAGTTAAAATGGACGTCAAAAGAGCCGATACCGCCATAATTATTGTATTAATAATTAAATAACCTTTTTTATGATGAAAAAAATCTGTTCGTGCCTGATAATATAATGAATAATAAAATTCATGATCATTGTCTTATTTAGATGGTAAATCATTTCATGATGCGAAAACACGAGCATTCCCTGTACACGATCTAAACGTCTTCATTACACGATGTCAGATAATAATTACGTATTTTTTACTATTGTAATACATATTAATTTTATCAGAGTGGCAACATTAATTATCTCGACGGTATTCTAACGTGTCGACCTTTCCTGCACAAATCTAGCTTGCGGGATCCATAGACAATCGAATTGATCGATCCACGGAGTTTTTTTTTTTTTGCAGACGAATATATCGATTCTCATTAGTATTTTTAATCATGTCTTTTTGAGCGGTAATTAATGTAATTATCCATCGAAAGATTAATTAATTGATAAGGTTATGTATTATATATTTTAGAGAGGTAATTTTATAGAAGTAATCCATTAATTATCCGCATTGATTGTTTTGAAATATATCGACTTTATAAAGGAAAAAGGACGTCACTCTCAGTTTTTGCAAAGTAGCTTTTTTCAGCAATCACAAAGTGTACTATTCAATACACGTTCTACTAAAAGAATTTAATCTGTAAATACAGAATGAGTACCTAAATTCAGCTTAGAAGTTTTAAAAAAAGGATGATTCTGTGAAATTTGCGAACAGGAAAAAGAACTTTCGATACACCAATTTTATCGGTTTGTCTTAAACAACTTATTGAATCAATATCCGATTAGGTAAATAAAGCAACTGTTTTAGTCTTTAATCACCTCAAGGTTGTATTGATTTAGTATTCTGAATTTCATCGTAAATGATTAAATAGACTTATTCGTATCTCCTGTAAAATTTGCTCTGTATAGGTTACGTCCTTTTCTCTTTCCACAATTGATATATAACTAGACCAAGGGCAATTGATTTGTATTATTACACACCCATCATAATTTTAGATTTTTTTTGATTGCATTACAACGGACATTAATATACTCTTATGATGTCATCATTTTTATCTTCTTTTATTTATCCACTTGATACTTTTAATGACAAATAAATTGAACTACTTTTCAAAATTTCTAGCACCGCCGTATATTATTGACTTATGTTTTGACAGGAGTTGAATAATCTACTTCTTTACATCCGAGTTTTTAGTCTAAACATTTTAAAAATATTTTCACCCACAATATTCGACGCAAATATCTGTTTTCGATGCCCAATATGTAGTTTATATGGATCAAATGTCATGAATCGTAAGCTTATACTAGCGCTGACAGACGAAATTAGCATAATATCATGTATTTAATTTTGAAGAAACTGAAGTCTCCTGCAAAAAAAAAATAGTTTATGAAGTGCAACGGGAGCTAGTTTATATTTGAATATGTCTTTAAATATAGAAAATAACGAATTGACCCCATTGATAAACGCATTTTTAAACTGTCATCCTAACCTTATCGATGTATTGGTCCAGATCGAACAAATTGACGTAGATTCTTTCGCGAAGAAATTACTAAACATTTCGTGGTTTTTGAGTTTTTGAACACGCGGGGTATCCAATACCAATAATTTTGAACAGTTGGCACCCCACCCCTTCTTTATGGACAATATAGTAACATTAATCAAATTAATGGCGTACTTCAATACAATGAATAGCACTGCATGAATTTTACGTAACAATTTCACAAACTTTCTTACTATTTCATTACCAGCACTCACTACATTGACATCTGTCACCTGCAATACAAATCGCTGTAAATAATATCATGCATAAAATATTTGACGACGCTTCTTTACTGTCAAAATGACAGTTGGAAGTTCATCAATATTCAAACGTCGATGACAGCAGTGAGTCAATCCACAGCGTTCATTTTTAATACGCGAGTTACTTTCACTGTCGTTTTAGCAGCCCATCGACTGCACAGAACCGTATTTAGATTCATTCACTGCAAAATATGAATGCACATTTTTCAACACATAAAATTAAACTTAAAAACTAAGGAATCCGCTAATAAAATGGCTAATTTGTATATATTGTAGTATATGTATGTTCATGATGTCAGTTTAATTATTTCTATATTAAGTGTGGACCATTAATTACTAACTATTTTTGAGGGTAGATCATATGGATGTCTACAGTGTGATTATGTCCACTTGTGAAATGGAATATACGAATTTCAGCAATGTGAAGGCATGCACTCACAAGTTCGTTTTCAAGCAGATTGGCTATCGATCAATTTTTCAATATATTGGACATCCGAAACTATATCTATTTTTATAAGTTTTTATTTATTTAAATATAAAACAGTTATAAGATTCAACCACGTATAATAAGATTGAGCAATTGAGGGAAATGCCATATTATTACAAACTATTAATTATTTTTAAAGTTATATTTTGTACTAATTTGATGTCACTACAAAAACAAATAACGAACAATTAAACAAATAATCGAATGCGCACAAATAATCGTGTGTATTGTTCGTTTGTGTTTATTCGGATTCGGTTGTATTACTTAGTACTATTACAACACTTAAATGAAAAAGAGAAACAAAAACAGAAGTAATAAGAACTTATTTAGAAGAAGATAAAAACATTTATTTATGTTTTAAATGTCGTTAATTTTTTTAACTTAAAAACTTAGAAAGTAAATATTATTTTTTACGAAAAATTATTTTTAAAATGGCCAGTTTTATCTACATATCGAAGTCTTAATCTGCAAACCAGCCAACTACATTTGTGTAAAATGTTCAAGAGCACCAAAAAACTTTGATGAATTGCATGTCACTGTATGAAATTGGTTGGCATGTGAGGGTGATTTTGTGCATTTAATTTTTTTTTAATAAGTTGCTGCATACAATTTCATCAAAAATGGGCTTACGGCCATGATTGGAGTTAGCTGGTTTGCAGATTAAGGCATCGATATAGCCGTTTACTATCAACTAATTTTCTTCAGCTAAAAATGTGTTATCTGATATATTATTGCTATTAATTTTTATATTATAATCAACACAACTGAATTCGATTAATTGTTTTTTTAGATTTTATAGTTAGATTTATTTTAACATGTGTTCATCAAATTATTGTATATCCGTGCGAAAATAAAATGTTTTATTTTGTTTAATTTCCAGTTCGACCCTTATATATAGCAATGATAATAAACGGTTATGTCAATATTGATCGTAGTTTTCACATTTCTTTAGTATTGTATTCAAAATACATACCGTAAATCAAAAATATTTCTTACTTTGCATACAATATTAAATTTTCTATACGAATTTCGGTTGTTTGTACAGTTCGTTCACATGCCAAACTTATCAAACAATGATGATAATGCCTATTTGAATAGTTATATGGTTGAGAGTTTTAATAATAAACGACTAATACAGAATGGTGTTAAACAAATAGAATGAAAATATTTCAACGTTTTTTACCTTTCAAATTTATTATTCATTAATTTTCTACAGATTTTCACTTTGGTAAATGAAAACATATTTTTTATCAACAGGAATTTATCTCACATTATTTAAAAAAATGTACTTTATTTATTATCGTAGAAAATTAACAAAATCAATAAATATAATAAATTTTGTTGACTTCATTTTCTTTAACAATTCCTTCTAAAAAACATTCCACAATATAGAAATTAAAACTGTAATATAATCATTGATTTGAATTGTATGAATTGCATCAGATAAAAATATTATAAAACACGTTTTAACAGCTTAGTAATAATGGTAATTTTATAATGAATACTAACTATAATTCAATTAAATTATTGAGCTGTGATAAAACGGAGTCAAATTAAGCCATGCAATAGACAATTAAATTACCATGTCGTTAAAAGAGAGGATTTAAATTCAGTGCCCACACACTAAGTATTATTTTTTCTCTGTTATATAAATTTACCAATTAATTATTTGTTACACTATTATCCTCATCATTTTGCATTTAAATTATATCTAAATAAAAATACTTGATTCAATAGTTATATTAAATAATGTCTTATATACTATTAAATACAATTTATGTTCTCAATACACATATCACGAATTACTTTAGTAATTAGCAATCGCTAAAACTGATCAAAAAATGTCTGTAGAATATAGTATGCACGTAATTCAAAAATGTTTTACATTATGTATACTGTGCCAATGAGAACTGATACAAAAGTGCCAAATGTGCTCCAGTCTGAAAAAAACATCCTGATAAATGTGAAGACACTTTGACAGATTGTTTTTCCAGGGGATTTGTTGTCATCTAATTTCTTAACCAATTCTCTAAGTCCTGCATGGTTGAATTAAAATAATCATAATCAGGGGAGAAAATTCAACCCGCAACAACATCCGGTATCGAAGCTTCCGCGTTTAACTCTCTCGCAAAGGAAGGATACTACTTCAAATTAGAAATTTATCAACAAGAGTTTTCGTTAATTTACTTAATAAGACACTGATAATATTACAATGTATATTTTTTATTTTCAAATCATGAAATAATAGGGAAATGTAACATAAAGATAGTACACTTCACCATCCAGATGCGGTTTATCCAGTTTGCGGATTATCCGTTTCCCTCGTCCCCAAGCATAAGCACTGATAATTGAGAGTACAATGTGTTAATGAAGTATGAAAATAATCAAATTGAATGTATAAAATATTAAAATAATATCTACCAAAATTAGATACACATTATTACAGAAATTATGAAAAACATCCATCTAAATTCACTCTCAATTAGGTGAAAGATATGGATATCGGTTAAAATAACTTACTTCTCATCGGCAATCACGAAATATGCAGACGTTAATTAAAGGCAATAGGCAATACTACTCTGTGGTTGGTAATTGCTGAAGATGTAAGGTTGGTCGTCTGCCATAACTTTCGTTCGTCTTTTGTACTGTCCACGTTACCATACGTATAATATAATGAACATTTAATTCAAATACCTTTCTCTTGACTAAAACCGCCTAGTGTGGCGTTTGACAAACTGTGGGCGGGAAAAAATTATCTTCTCCAATATAATCTAACGCTTGTTTATGGATGACATAAATAATTATACTCTATGATCAAAAACTATTCAAATAATGGTGTTATTAATTTATTTTTCAATAATTTTAATATCGACAGCTTAATATCGAATTGACGTAACTACACATATAAAGTTTTTGATACAAAGGTAAAAAAATATGTTAGATAGATTAATTTGACGATAAAAAATCAAAATATTTTTTTTAAATAATAAATCATTACCTTTCACTCTTTTTGACACGTTAAAAAGTATAAAAAAAAATTCACAAAAAAGATCTTAACTATTACCATACCGGACCTGGAAATCTCTGTTTTTTCTGGGTCGCAATATATTTTATACTATTTAAAATTTGGTGGTTATTTAACAAAAAATCGAATATAATTGCTTGAGCAAAGAATCTACCTCTATGTATACATGCTTGGCAAGTAAATTCCGATATTATCGACCGAGAATAATCGATTTGAACAAAAAACAGACGACAACTTCCATTTCCAATACCATCAATATTCTGCGCAGCTTACTGGATTTTCCCAATAGATTTTCTTGAATAATGTCCAAAGATACCTAAAGGTGAAGGGATTTACTACTAAAAAAACAATATCCATCGAGAGTATGCCAAGTATTCGCAGCTAAGAAAAAAAAGAGGAGAAATCAGGTACCTCTGGGAAGAATACAATTTGTATCTTCACAAAAGTTCTTGCTGGCAAAGATTTCACATTAAAAATAAATATTAACTCCTGTTTAAAAAAAAAATTGTTAGTCTGTTCCAATATTCCTAAGAAGTAAATAGTTTTTTATACGTACTTTAGTGAATTACTCCAAATTAAAGAGTTATCTAAAATCATGCCGGTGTTAAAAAGATTATGTTATTTCATTGAGAAGAGGAACACAGAGACAAAAAGTAAAGAAACCACTGAATTCTACTTACTAACATACTACCGTCTTTTCCTTTGCCTCTAACTAACTCCTAACTCAGGTATAGACTCTTTAAACCTGTTTGATTAGTATGAGATAAAATATATTATCTTTTCTTAGACATTCATTTCTAAAACTAGCTGATAATATTTTTTAAATTATAATGAACTCATTAATTCCAATTCATTCCGATATTCCCCAAATATTATAGAAATCTGTGACTTGTGTATCATGTATCACCTACTTTAGAATCATAAGACGCACCTTAATTTTCGATATATTTGTCTAAATAAAGGTGCGTCCTATATTTAAAAAATACGATATTTATTGAAATATTTTAAAGTGGAATCGTACTACACACATTATAACACAATTAATAAATTGTTTGAATTCGTGACCATATATCAAAATTGCATCGCGTCAAAAACAAGTGTCTGAACGTCACGTTTCTAATGGCATTACATGTGAGATAAAGTGTTTGTTGAAAAACCTTTCTTGCAGAATGATGCCCTAAGCAGAGAAAATCATGCCGTGAACCATTGCCTTATGCATAACCAATAACAATAAGTGAAAAATGGTTTTGAATTGTAATGAAGGTACGAGAAATTATTGTATTTAGTCGATACATTCATACTTAGTATTGATGTATGAAAATTAATATCGAATGCTTTCTCTAATACTTGGTCGTTCAATTAAATATGTGATTATCTTTACCTACAATTGAGGTTTAGCTTATACAAGATTATACATAACTTAAACAATACTCTGCATTGATTATGCAGTCCAAATAATTAGGCTGCATTCAATGCATTGGTTTCCTGCCACTTTCATGATTGATCCGTGCTTAAATTAAATTTCCTTAAAGACTTTTACAAATATTGTTCCACACATATTAGTGATTTCAAAATAAGATCGATGAAGTTAGGCATCGGATTTTGTTGATTTCAATTTGATCAGAGCACATGTTATTATTTTCTGAAAACCTCTGAAGAACGAAGCGGCGGTGGGAAATTTCAGTTATTTATTTGGAAACGAGAAATTCTTCCTGCAATCACAATTTTCAGTACCATTTTATATTCACATGGGAGATAATATAAATGCGCTAACCTTTTATTGGCGTCAGCTAAACTATCGAAAAATATGACTTCAATTGATAATTGATAATCTTCTAATTCGAGATTAACATAGTATACTATTAAAAAAACATTTTATTTTATTTTTGTGTAGTGGCAAAGACCACCCCAGATTGTAATCGAATTCACAAGATTTTAAGGCATCAAAATCTAGAGTTTTTTTCCTTCCCACAAGATAACTTAACCATCTGTGAATCCTTTTCAACATAGGCCGCCTATTTCTTGACCCAGGAACCTCACTATCCTCTCCAATTTTCGTGATCTCATAATATTGACTTAACATCGGTATACACAATATATTTAGTTACCATGCTTACCATATCGGATCAAGTATTCATTATACAATACAATTTATCTTCCATATAACATAATAAATGCTCCAGGTTAGTAGACTCTGAGCTGTGAAAGATATTTAAATTTTATTATATTTGTATGCGGGTAATGATTTATTTGTCCATTCTATAATTATCTTCTAAAAATAAATCAATATATATCACTCCGTCACAATCTCTACAAAACTAGTATGAATACCAAATACAATAATTGCATAATAAATTTTTGCATAACACCTTTAATGCGCCATGAACAATGTGTTCAACAGCCATTAAAAAAACATCGCATTGATTGTATGAAAGGTGAATTGCAATTATTAATGCAATACAATCGTGTTTATTTTTATGACAGGCGTATACAACGCCATCTGTTTTTTATGATTATTTAATGGTTAAACTTCATTTCCGCCATTATGCTTACCACCCTGCTGTCAAATATTTGTTATTATAATTAATGTTTTTAATTTATGTAAAAGTAATAATATATTTGATTGATAGTTTTGATTAACGTAACATTGCCATGTGAGAATTTTGTGATAATGTGTTAATAATCACTTTTAATTGGATAATGATATGAAATGTGTTATAATAAGACATATTAATGAAAAAATATCGTAATATAAAACCAATTTGTCCCGAAGAGGAGGCAGATAATGTTAACGCCACAACATGAAGATTTCATGATAGACTTTCTAGTTGACTCCAAATATGCATGTGAATTTTTTCATATCTCTGGTTAATATTTATATTTTTTTTACTTTGATTTAAAGAAAATTTCTGTTGAAAGCTATTGTATACTTTTGGGAGCTTATAGTTAACATGCTCCATCTCAAGTTACGTATGAACATCGATTCAAATACTTTAAAAGTGATAAAATCAATACGACAGATAAAGAACGTCCGGGTCAATTGGATGGAATTGGTCATTATCGGATAAAGATGCGTGTCAAACGCAAAAAAAAAAACAACATAAAGCGCCTCTCAGCAAACAAATTCCGGCATTCTAAAAGCCATGGGCAAGATGTTATTGTTAAAAACAGCTAAATTCAGATTTATAACAATGTTCTTCTGAATTGAGATGTATTGTTGATGAAAAACAATCATCTAAACCGAACAATTGATGTATTTGACATAAGCACTTCTAGCAATAGGCCACAAAAATAATCTCTCTTCCAACGTGTAACTAGACATTATTGTACACTAAATACATTAAGCATTAGTGTCTAAGATACTTATCATGAGCAGATATTACGCACATTTCGGTAGCTTGTCAAAATTGATTCACTTCATGAGTCATTAGACAGGTATATTCGAGAAAGTTTATTGGAATTAATTGCATACCATTTTTCAAGTTCACCGTGGTAAAAGTAACTAATAAAACCTGTATTTGAATCGATGGTCAGTTAAATTTGCGTATGAATACCTTTTGTGAAAACACGTATATGTTGGGTTTAAATAATTGTAATGTTTTTTAATCGTTTATTTTGACAGAGTCGCCATTTCCGTGCATGCGAAGTGTGCGGCCTTATCAAGAGACATCCGGGAAAGCCTTTGTTATCTTTAGTCCATTATCTAAATAAATGAGGCTGATAATATGTTCACTGATAATAAAAACACTCGACATAACCCATAGTCACTAACGTGTCAACAACCTTTTTTATTTCTGAAAAATAGCATAGTAGTAACACTGATGTCTTAAAGTAAGGAGAGTGCGTATTTTTTAAATATACAGATAAGCACTTTAGGAGTGTTGTGCACACATCTGTCATTTCTGCATGACCTTGACTAATGTATCTACCGCAGCGAAAGAATAGACTGCAATGAATTATATATTTCGAAGTAAAAAGAGTCAGCTGCTTTTTAAAATTATTAAGTGTAGAGCTAACCTGCCAGTAGTAATGCCAACACATAGAACAATGGCTGTGCTTAACATAGTTACTTCGGTTATCGATATATTCGGGTTAAATAAATACACCAATTTTAGTCATTATACACTTCAAAGTTATGTGTATTTAATGTATTGACTTTGACAAAAAAAAAAATTTTTTTTTTTTGAAAATTTTGTTCCGTGACGATTACGTCGTTTTCCTTTTCTACAACTGGTATAATAATAATGAACTCGTATAGGCATGCGAATGCTTATTTAGAAATTAAGAGGACAACATCGTTTTAAATAAAAATAATTCTATTTAAATAAAATAATATGTATTCCTTAATGCGGCTCTGTCATTGTTCATCCATCATTTATTCAATCGCACTGCATCTCTGCCATAAATTTAATATTCACAGCGAACTCTTACTTTCGCTTTTTTATTCACCTGTTTAGGAGTGGAATTATAAATAATTTATATTTATGGGCTGACGCGATGGTAAAATTGACGCTGGACGACAAAATAGTGTGGAATGCCGTTCCCAGGTCGTGCACCCAGCGTAGAGTGCACATATTCCAAAGGATGTTCACCCAAACGCTAAGTACGTACCTGTAATAAATATTAATCAATTTCTAACACGGTATAATAAAAATAGAAATGACATTTATTTTTAAATGTAATGATAAAAAAAGTATTGACCAGTGAGTGCGCTATAATTTAACATTAATAAGCGTATTCATTTTAATCAAGTCCACTCCGAAAGTGGAGAATATTGATCTTCAGAATGTGAGAAAATATATTGGCAGATTTTGTCGGAAGAATTTGCTGTCAATTAATTTTCGACTTTAAAATATATATATATGCAGTTATGGGATTTCAGTATACGCCATCCAGCATCAAAGCGCATGAAGTAAATGATCAACCTCCACAAAAACACTATAATTAAGTATATATTAAACAGAAGTAGACATAAATATAGTGAAATAAGATTAAAAACACAAATTCTGATCAATTTATTCACCTATAATTATAACCTCTACAAATAGTAATTGAATAGTGCATAAAAATATTTTTTTTATACCATGTTCGCTCCCAAATCGGAGCATATGGATCTACACAGAGTG
>JAGVSQ010008943.1:0-13988 GCA_022683975.1 Rhyacophila evoluta | reverse complement strand
ACAACCTGTTAAACATACGTTTACTAATAATATAATGGATATAGCAATGGACTATTAGGGAGCATTAGTTGATCATTCAATAATAGAAGTTTCAATAGCTGTGCTCTATTGATTTCCAAAATTTCTTGATAGAACAATTTATGTTCCCCTGTATTTATATGTAATAACTCAATTCCAGTATCTACATCAAACCCATGATTTTCCACAAGCAAATGATTTGCAAACGTGGATGGGTCCCTTTTTATCTATTTATATGTAGTAGTTTTTTTTTATCTTTTTGGCTACTATGATGTTTTATGTCTCCCCGGTAGTGTAAAATGCACGACTGGATGCCTATTGGGTTGAGAAATTGTATGACAAACAATTCTCGTAAAAAATAATGTGCCAGGACTTCTTCACATTGCGGCGATCCATATACTCCATTTTTTGAGTGGATATCTTCACACAGTGTAGATCCATATGATACACTTTAGGAGCGAACATAGTATAAAAAAATATTTTTGAAAAGCTTAAAATCCTAGCGCGGAGTTCCCCACGAATGACCATTTAAAGTCAATTTTGACAAAAAAGTCAGCACTTTATTTATTATTTTCCTAGACGCACGAAAAATATTTTCGTTAGAATTTATTGCTGAAATCAAAAATGAAATTATATCGTTGTTCACTAGTCAAAGAATAAATATTATATTTATAAAACTCTCTATTTAATATTTTGAAAATAAGCTGTTTTACAATACTAAAGTGTTGCACTTAAATAATCAGGCTTTTAAAGTTCAAACAGGCAAAGATTATAAGCTTCTAGATTACGGTTTGGTCATATAGAACCTCCTAAATACTTTACTTGCGATAAACTACAGTATGTCTATCTTTTCAAATATATTAGAAAAAACTTTTCTAGGCGTTTTTAATTTGACTTTTTCAAAGCTCAACCACAATAGGGATCCTCTGAAAATTAGTCATCACTCAAATATACTTTATACACATTTCGTATTTAAAACATTCTGGTATACACCCATTGTACAAATCTTTACTGTTTTTCAGTGGAAAAGTTTGCTCATTTGTGTATTTGGCAGCAGTGTATTCCTGTTTCGCAAATGCTTGCAAAATACGGTGAGCGTATATTTGAAGACTAATGTTGTTTCATTATAATCTCAGTGGACACAAAAATGCTCCACCTTAGAGCTGATAATTTATGTTTGTATTGGTATAAACTCCAAAACAGTTAATTCTAAAAGTATAAATTAGTTTGATACACAAAAGTTTTACTGACATGTAGTAATATATTATAATAGCAATATATCATGCAATAATAAAAATAACCTCGCCATTGATGGTACCCACATCTATATAAATGATAATATTGAATACACCTGTATTTTTTCCTCGATGTCCACAATAAATAAATCATTTTCTGCTTGTAATAAATATTGTAAAATTGGGGCTTTTATATTTATGATTTATGCACGAATATATGACGTATTAGTATTTGGACGTAACTAAACACACGTTAGTTTAATACATACATAGTTTAGCGGTTAATATGTAACATGTCGGGATATTTATGGCACACTAGTGGGAGTGAAAAACGTTTTACGGAGTGAAATTTCCCAGATATTTTGTGTGGCAGAGGTAGATGGTGGATTTCCGCTTGATTGAGTTTTCCCCAGAGAAGACACGGTTGCCGCGAGGCGAATTATATATTAAGGGTTGCTTACACGTGGCTGAATGTCGAGTAATAATGTTTTTTACTTGAAATATTACTGTATTTTGTATCGTTAATAAGAAAAATACACAAAAGTGCTACCATCGTAAACATTATATATTTGCTAAAAAGGATTAATAAAAAAATATTGTTTATTTTAATGCCAAATATAACTCAGCAGAGCCTACAGTTATGTTTAAACGTAGTTTTACGTCAACATTTTTCTTTCCATATCCATGGGTAAACATGATTGTCCAATGGTAGTTATGAAGAACAAAACCTTTGAAAAAATGACAAAAATACAACGCCTTAAATAGCTGATTGATCCAGATTGATAGTGAATTGTGATACCTAAAAAAATAGTAATAAACATTGCCAGAGTATTAAATTATTCGAAAAATGCATTGCTGGATAAACATTGAGTTGAGCAATTAAAACTGAAAAACTATAATCATGACAAATAATCTGACAGGTGTTATCTTCGCATTGCGGAGATCCATATGCAACCCTTTTTGTTTTGTAAATAAAAAACACGCATGTTGCGTTATTTAAAATTGCAGTTTATGGAAAAATTGTAAATTGCTTTGTTATTATTTCAACATAAAAGCTTTACACTAAGAATTTTAAGTAGGCAAACTAATTATAAAACATCATGTCAGTATCAAAGTATGTTAGTGAGGTGATTTTTATGAAATCTTCTAAATAATCTTACTTTTAAATTCATATTGACCAAATAAAAATATAGTTCGATTAATGATTAACTGTCATATTACATAACTACCGTAAAAATCCGTATTATTATGTACGTATTTTGAAGTAAAAAATAAATGCTATCCAATAATCTACATGGAAAATGTTTTTAATATACAATTTCTCAGTAGGTAGTATCGTAAATATGTATACATTTTTTTATTAAAAAGTAGTAAAAAAAAATTCGATATAAATTTATTAAATTCTTGTTTTAGCGCCTTAAGAACACGGGCGCACGCGTAATTAAGTCACGTTTTCACTATTCAACGCAAAATTAATATTAACAAATTAATATTCGTAAACAAATCAATAATCATTGTGTGCTGTTGCCACTCGTATAAAGCGGACAGATTTAAGTTTATTATTTTTAACCGTAATTTTTTATTTAGATAGAAAACATTTTCATTATTGAATTCGACTTTTCCTTAAAATGTTACTAACCAAATGTGTAACATTCGTTGTGAATTATTGTTACATGCGTCGCTTATTTATCTTTTTGTTTATTATTTCATCTACTATCATGGAATTATCTACGCTTTCGATAGTTTTGTACTATACTTATAGGCAATTATCTAAATGAGATATCCAAGTCGAAAATACTACTGTATTCTCTAATACGTATAAATGTAAAGTATTTCATACAAGACTTAGTATGCATATTTAAATATTTAAATAAAATCTTCTAAAACTTGAATCAGCATAGTTGTGACATAAGTATCGAGACTTGTGTAGCAGTATTATTAGTAATTTTATTACAGTGAAAATGGTACCATCAAAACTAATTTTCCCTAAAGTAATAATTTTAGTTAATTACACAACAATCGTGGCAAGCAGTTACGATTTGTGCTTCCATACAATCTTCCTTGAAAATTAATGATAAGTAAACTAGATTTATTATCTTTAAGATAAATAATTGTTCTGAATTCTTGCTCCAATTCTACTAACGATTGACAAAATGATATAATTGTTGCCAAAAGATGACATATGAAGATTATCAGTCCCTCAAGGATGTCTCTCTTTTTGTTGTATTTCTTAGTCTTAAAGATTTTAATGGGATAAAATAATGTACAATAACTGAATATTTCTGTGTTGAATATTCATATTGTGTACAGAAAATAAAAGTAATCACAGTGTTGATTAATGACATCTATCACTACCTTTTAAATTTAAAATATTAGGTATTAAAAAATACTTTTATAGCATTGTAAATATTGGATTTTTCAGGAATAAAAACAGGTGAATAATAACGTGTTGTATTCTTGCCTCTAATGTATTCGCAACTTTGTAAGGACTCGCAGGAAATGGCTGGAAAGGCGTTAGTCGTGACAATGTAATTAATCAAATGGAACGTTCATGAAAACTATTTCCTTTTAAGCGTTACAATAATGTCTTCGGGCGAATTGTTTTCGAAAGAATTATTTTTAAATTATCTACCAAGGTAATAATAATACAAATAAATTTCCTTTTATCATATTTTATTTGTGTAATACCATTAATTGATTAACAAACCATTTTTATTTGCAATAGGTGCTGACTTGTTTGAGTATGCGTGTTTGTGTGACGGCCGGAACCGGATATAAAATATAATGGCATGGAAATATATTTTAATTTGTATATAGATATTATAAAAGATGGAATCATACATATTATAGTGCATTTATACTGTGGAGATCGATATTATTTAATTTAGAATATAAATGAAGAATGTGTTTATTTTTATTTCATCGCAATTTTTATAGATCTTCTCTATAGGAAATGAAAAGCAATATTCAAATGAGCTTCCTAAAAGCACAGTCTTAAAAAAACTTTTATGTTGGTCACTAGAGGTCGTACGTTCAAAATATATAGATAGCAAAAATATCATCAAAAAGTTAGTCATTATTAAGAACGGAGAAGAACTACAGTTGCTTTCTAGATGAACAGTCGATTTGAATCATATTATAGGGCAACCTCAAAACGAAACACAGGGCTAATTATTAAAGATTATTAAGAAAGTACTTTTCCTACTACAGGGTGACTAAAATTGGCTAAACGTAAGCCGAATGGCAGAAGCAGAATTCAAATACACAATTTTACGAAATAGTTATTATTTGTGAATCGATAATTTCAAATGTAAAGCTCAAAAACCTTTCAATTATTTTGATACTAGTTTCGTTACGGTTTTAGTACATGTCGTATTTTAAAAGAGTATGTAAACTAGCTTCTTCATTATTAAACATAATGCATAAAAGATATTTTTGTTGTCACAATGTTTGGACAAAGTCACGTAGCGCAGGCCCAGAGCGTAAATAATATATACGATCTTAGCTGTTTATTTATTAAAATCTAGAGCACATAGCATATCGATGTCGTGATCTGCAAAGCAGCTAACTCCACCTAAGGTCAAAAACCCGATTATGATTTTATTCCATTTTAATTTTTCTACCGCACACAAAACGCATAAAATTCACAAAACATTTGAAATATATAAAATCGCCCGCACACGCCAGCAAACTCCAAGCACTAACATGCAAATTTACCAAAGTTTTTTGTTGCTGCTGAATATTTGACACAAATTTCAGATTAAGACACCAGAGCTGTCCGCAATATCTAATTACAAATTCAAAAAAAAACTATAAATTAGATTATGAATACTGTAACAACATTAGTAAATAATGTTGAAAATTTAAAACTAATAAATTCATAATGTCATTACCTTTGTCTGTGGAACAATCTGCCTAAAATATATATTTCTCCGCGCTGAGGGTGAAGTTTTTTCTGAAAATTAAATTTAAAATGAATGTTATAATAGAAAAAAAATTCTAATTATAAAATGATAGATTCAAACATTTCCCTTTTATATTTTTCCACGATTCTTTAATGCTAGATGTAATGACGTTGAATAAAAATAGAATTGGCTTTAAAACACATATTGATTTATGATTAATTAATAGAATTAAGCTTTAAGATTGTTGAATGCTAAATGATAAATAACTGTTTAAAGTTCTATGTAGATCTATATTTGCCGTTGCCAAATATGTTGTTCCAGATCTTCAAGTTATATCACACATAAATAATATAATATAAAATAAACGATGTGCAAATATGCAAGATAAGAAAGAAACGAGATTCATTCTGAAATTTATTGTGTTATTTGAGTGATATTTTTTTTTGTTGTTCTCAATGAAATACCAACCAAAAATATAACAATTTTATTCACATCATGCAATTGAGAAATGTTTAGCAATATTTTACTGGTAAAACAATATAAAATATAATTCGTCATTACAATGACTAAAATAATGCATAAAAACATCATTAGATTAACGTAATGCAACTTTTCTGATATGATATATATTACTGTAAAGCAGTAGTTTTAAAGTTTTTATCAAATGAATACCTACGATTTGAAAAAAAAAACATTTTTTAATATTTTTGTTTTTAATGAGTAACTATAGCAACCCTCCACTACAGGTAGTTTTGTAGTTTATATACAACTTATATTGTGAGTATATTTTAACAAGATTTTGTTTGGCTGCCATTTTGGTTTGGCTGTTATTTGTCAGTTCATATTAATTGAACAGTCGTCAGACGTGGTCGATAACAATATATTATGTAGCATATAACGTCCTAATATCGTATTGAACGATTGTACTCATTGAGTTTTTGGCAAAAATCAACATGACCAACACTCACATTTTGACTTAGCTGGCTTTATTGATAAACATAATTGCCGCTATTGGGGCACTGAAATTTCTTAATTAATATTTTGGCGATTGTTACACTCTTGCACAGAAACTGTATGGTACGCCATTTGTGTCAGTGTCACCATTGGGCCATATTTATTCACATTTACTAGTGATCAAAATCGTGACATTTTCGTAAACTTTCTTGTGCTCGAATTAGATCAATTGGGCCTACAGCAGACCACGTGGTTTCAACAGGACGGTGCCACATCACACATAGCTAGTGCTACAATCCGAATTTTGCATATCGACCTGGAGCATAAAACGCACCCAATATGTTTCGTGATATAAGCTATATGCCCTGTATAAGCTATTTGTGATATATGCCTTGGTATAAGCTTGGTAGGCACTATTGTAAATTTCCATATTGAAAAGTTAGTTTTCTTCAAGAATATGTTAATAAAAATCTTTTACTGCATAGTTTACATCGTATAATTTGGTAAGACAGTATTTTAAATGAAAAGTTTTGCCATAAGGCTCTTCATTTAAAGCTTTAAAGCCTTTATTTATTGACAGCTGTTTTCGTAACATAAAAAGATTTACTCCTTGTTCCATATACATCTGTATAAAATTTCAATACGTAGTTTACGCTCAGACATATTATTTAAAATGACTGTTATGCTCCCCAAAAATGGCGTACCAGTCAGTTAAGTTAAGTCCTAAGCAAGATAAGCTCCGAAATCCTTTGAAAGACGAAATTTCCAGACTTGAGTCTAACTGACTTAAACTTTGGTTTGTTTGAGTAGTCGTCCGCGGTGTGTGGGGATTAAATTGAGGCAGAAGTTCTCAACTGCGAACAAAATGTACGCCCCTATGCCTTGTGCTAGTATGCCGCCTGACGAGGGAATATACTTAAATTCGACTGTAGAAATAGAAAAGGATGGAACCCTCACAGAAAAAAAATTAGTAAAAATTTATTCTTTAAACGAAATTTTTTTCATTGGACCAAGAAGGGGAAGAGGGGTTAAAATAAAAAATCTTTTACTTTGCCCATCGTCAAGGCAAAAGCATATAACCCTTAGTTTTTTCCAAAATAGCTATATTGATAATTACAGTGTATTCATCTTAATACGCGTTCGATCAAAAGGATGTAAGCTGCAAATACCGAATAATTATCTAAATTTAGTTTTTGAGTTTGAAAAAAAGGAATACCTGCAAAATTTGTGACTTGCATAAAAGACTTCTACCACATCACTTTCATTAGTTTGTCGGATAGAGTAAATCGAACATCAGTATTCATGCAATTCAAGGTTGTGTCTATTTAATATTTTGAATTTGGCACAATATCAATTGATATACGTTTTTCGTGCCTTGTGTAGAATCCGTTTTGTGTGAGCTACGTTCTTTTTTATTATCACAGTCGATGTTGTCTGGAAACTTCCATTCGGAAGTCGGGAAGCATGTATTTCGTATCAAATATATTCCCATTTTTGTTTATTTACCCAATTCTACTTTCTTCTAATGGAAAATTTAGGAATACGGAAGACATATTATACATAATAATGTTTACCCAAGTTGTGTAATTTTATAAGAAAAATAGCACACTCAGCAAGATGTTTTGATTACTTTTTAATTGTTCGAAAATTATAATGCAATACTAAAGTTTTGTTTTTGTAAATTGTTTTTATGCTCTACCGACCGAGTCAGCCGGGTCGTCAACTTAGTGGGCCTAGTGCAGTGCTCCGGAACCGCTGTGCACGGCATACCAGTACCGCGAGTATGCCGTGGCGTATTTCTCTAAGAGGAGAAAAAAAATTGTCTACAATATAAAATATTTTTACTCGTCACAATGGTGGCATTTGATAACTTTAATATCATATTTGTGTGCCTAAGATACAATTTAAATGTCGTAAAAATATCGACAATTTTGGGGTGAAAAGATAAATCTCAGATTCCAAAAAATATGAGAAGAAAACGAATACACGTAACTCAACTAGCCAATATAACTGAACTACTTTGAATCATGGCTTCTAATTAAAAATGCAGTTCCTAAACAATGCGCTGCATGCGCCATGTTTTAGCGATATTATGATGTAATTCAAAAAAAAACTTTGTTTTAAAACACATTCGATGTCTTAGTAATTGTTGACTTACTATGGATTAATGTCCATAACATTAGTATACATGAGACTGAAGTATCACATAAGAAATGCTATCACTATGGTGTCATTCGAGTGCAAAGAATTAATGTAATGTTTTGTGTATCGTCGCCAATACTGCAGGAGCACGTTATTTGTTTTATTTTGGTTTAAGTAATTTCTTAAAGTACAGCTTTATTTTTTCCAGTCTCTTGGTATCATTGACATGTTTTTACATTAAAACATAATATTTACACGTCTTTTAAACAAATGTGCCCCCACAAAAATGTGCAATTGATATTGAGAAATTGCAAAAAATAAAACTATACTTAACAAAGTGACTTTAACACAACAAAATCAAGTTACGTGTTCCTGCAATATTGGCGACGATATGCGCATTTTTATAGATGTTTTTACTTGTGGTGTGCCTTCAAATTTTGGAGAAAACGTTGGTCTGCCGTGGAAGATAAAAGATTGCAGAGCACTAATCTGGTGATTAAGCGTGTGTGCTTGTTTTTTGTTACAACCGAGAAGAATCATTGACGATGTTTCGGTAATAGTTGTGAAATATACCAATTGAGCTTAAACAAAAATATATGTTTAATTGATTATGAAAACTGAAATGGTTTTCATCTATATTTATTGCATTTTAAATTCAATATTTTGGACTCTAATTATAAGCTAATAATGCTTATGAATGTAATCCATAACAGCAAAAGCTTGATGGTAAAATAATAGGCGTTAAAAATAATTATTCGTCGGCCTGGTGACTGAATTGATAAACATACGTATTTATAAATCGCTCTGCATCGGATGCTGCTGGTTCAAATCTATTATCCCTATAAAATATATTGAACAGATAAAAAAACAAGACATCAATGCTCAATAGATTAAGTCATTGTTTTATAAATATACTTAAAAATAATATAATAAATCTTTACATTGTGAAGGTGTTCAACACATGCCTAGTACCACTCGAGAAAATGGTAGATACATACATATCTAGTATACTAAAACATGATTTTCTAATTACTGTAATGTTTTCATATTTACTACACACGTTTATTTCGTTTATATCAAAATACTGTTCTCGTGTAGATTGTTATTAGATTACAAGCAAATGCAATTAGTCCTTAAGAGCGTCTCATAATTTTACACAAGATTTAATATAATAATATAAATGTAGCCATATGTGAGAACTATATCTTGAAAAGATATAAATTAAAATATTTTTTCAGCTTTTTATATGTTGTTGTTATTTTTCACTTAGAGTAATATACGAAAGCTTTGATGTGATATAAGCGGTATAAAACGTCATAACGTCAACTTAATGGCCAACGGCCACTAAATGAAAGCCTTGTTTTGCGATTTAAATGCGACGGTTGTAGTAAAGTTGTTCACGGAATATTTTTACTTCGTTTCCAACAAATGAATTTAAATTTTCGATGCCAAGTTGGCGGTGAATTTAAATGGAATTTTAATGTACACTCCTGTTATTGTAACGAACAAATATTATATATACTGTACGTTAAAGGTATCTCAAAGTTTCTTTAAGCTAACAGCTTTTGACATTCTACGACAGAAGAGCGTAAACTTTTTTGGTAAGATAAAAGTTTTTTTCAGATGAACAAATTGATTAGGTAATCAGTTTATGGCTGAAATTGTTAAAGGAAATTTCATTTCAAAAACATAATTAAAACATTTTAATTGTATCTTCTACGTTTAGTTTGTATACAGTACCTACACTATAGATGCCTACGGAGGATTTTGGGTATGACTTCGTTCGTAATGAGAAGATAAGAAAACGGACCATGCAACCACTGAACATTGATAAAGTGGAGTGCAACGCAGGACCTGGCTCAGCCACGTATTGCGGATGCCTCAATAGAATATTAACCTGACTTACATATTCTTCAAGCCAACCGGTTTTCGTTAGCCTGAAAAGTCGATAAATACTATCTACAGAATATATTCAACGGATTTACGGGATGCAGGTATGACCCGAGGGCGCAAGAATACTGAGGCGGCACGTAGTATCCATATACTCCACTTAAATGTATGGAAGAAGAAGAAGAATAATTGTTCGTTTTATTTAACCGAACAGAATCATATTCCCACAGTTATTGTTTTGTTTTCTACTTCTAAGAGTACTGGCGGGCGACAGGGATTCTTGGAGGCGGTATGCAGTGTGCATATGCTCCAATTAGGGAACGGACATGGAAATAGAAGAGAAGCAGAATATACAATCACTCAAATGAATTGACATTTTGAAAAAAAAATATGGATTAATATTATTTCGGAATTATAATATACTCATGTACCAAGTGAGAGCAATATTGTGTAAATACTATTTATGTTAAAGGCTTTTATAAAAATTAATATTAACGACCTGGGTTTCATCTTTAAGTATCGGATCATTCACATACACACAACATTAAAATCCCGAATGTTCAAAACCGGTTTCCCATAATCTGCTACACGAGTATTCTGTGACAATTTGAAGTATTTTAATTGTGTCTCATAATGTTATAATGTTTTTATTTTTTTCGCATGTTAAAATATTAATTTCAATAATAGAGCGGCTCAAATCTGCCCCGACCCAGAGATAAGTACGTAACTTCACGAGAGGAAATTTTTCAGTCAGCGTTTCTGAACTTTTATAAACACTAGGTGAATTTATTCATATATGTAATGTATTAATCAAGGGTGAATGTATTGAGGAAACCGATTCAAATATATTCGAAAAAATCGTATGGTATCGATAAAGTAATTAACTCACAATGTCACGAGTCAACTATTTGGTATTTAGTTTTGTGTTATTCTAGAGTACGTAAATTACAGTAGTCTAATGAGACACGGTATGCGGTTGACTCGCTGATCTAAGTTTACGCCCCTCTGAAGCGAATAATAACTTTGCTCGTGTTTAATTTACTAAAGTTTCCAATTTAAAGCGGGACGAGATTCGCCAAAACATTTTGATATTATGTATACCTACTCAAACCGCTTGTTAGAAAGGACGTATGTTACACCTTTAACTGTGGGGCCCGACGTCTCTAAGAACACATTAATTAGATCGAGGAAGAATCACAGCAGACGAATTATAATTAGAAATCGATCTTGGCGATGGGCGTGACTTTTGTTCGTTTTCTGAATTTAGTCACGCGGTTTGCATAACATAATAAAAGGAGATCAGAATTTACAAAAAATATGCCCAATTCATAATTTTACAGAGTATCAACAAAGTGTAAAAGTTGTTTTAAGTTTCAGCATTGCATGTATTAGTGAACACTATTTCTGGGTAATTGGAAAAATTATATTCACTACGGTATTGCACTTTGTTATGTTCATATTTCTAATTTTATTTTTATCGATGAGTTATAGTTTTTTCATGTTAATGAGTAACATAATTGATGAGATAATAGAGAAGTGTACTGGGTATCTACCTATAAATTATAGTTGCTATGAAAGAAAACTCAATTCGAATAAAATGAGGCTACAATTCAGAAACATTGAAATTTGTATTTTTCTCTTTGACAACAATCGTACGAAAATCTTCAAATAATTCAAAGTATTACGTGGTTCGACGAGTTTTATTATATAACACTTTTAATACTCAAATATTTGATATTATAAATCGTTATGTAAGATTTTAAATACATGTCTCCTTTCATTTGTTACGTATATACAATAGTAACCATATTAAAAAAACGCTCTCTAATGATTTTTATCGATTCCAATGTTCATTAGGTAATAGATTCTTTATAATTATTTAAAGGTCTATGACCATAGGCTGCGGGAGTTTTGAAGGTGCCAACGGTAAACTGTTGAGAAGTGCTGGAATGAAAATATATGCCTTACAATAACAGGGAGTTGCTTCGAAATTGTATCATGGAAAATTGGTTGCGGTGAATTAGGTTTAAGACCCGTGAGTTGTACTACTATGATCTTCCTGAAATTTCAGGATCACTAAGAATCTTCTGAATGAAATGATACCTTATTTTAATATAATATAAAAAAAATGAGCATGCTCTATTCTATACCACATATAAACTTACGGTAACTATTATATTATTCTGTTATGTAATATTAATAGCTTTAAGGCGGGTGCCTTTACCTGTGATAGATTTAAACTCATTGTTTACTAAAATTAACATTATTCATACTGTTATTAAACATTTATTTCAACACTTGGTTGTATGTTGTCTTTTGCTGAACATCGGTGATGATGTTAAAAATTGAAAGTAAAAACCTTGAAATGGATACCAGCAGTATGTAAAAATGTCACGTCACCATTGTTCATCGTTTGGGAGGAGTTCCTGCGATGGACAGACATACACATGTATTTCTCGTTTTGTAGTATAGATAATATAATGATAAAAGAACATTCCGTTTTGGAGCCAGAGACTGCGGGCTCGATTTCAACAGCTGCTGGATTTTCATAAATCCAAAAACACAAGACTAAAACCCAATCAAGGCATGCGATCACACTGCGGTGATGTATGTAATCCATTTCTGGAGTGGACGTCGGCATCTTCAATGTACGTATAAGCAAATACCGAATCGTGTGCATCCGATCCGGAGAAACTAAAGCTACCAAAAGATTATAAATTTCGATAAGTTTTATGTTTAAAATGAATATGCATACAATAGCACATGTTGATAGTATTAATTAAAAATGCCTTTGTAGCTTATAATCCTATGGTTTTATTTTCAATATATAACATGAAACTTGTTTAAATAATACGATGAATATTTTTTTTATGAATTCCAACATTTATTTCTGTTCGTTTATGATTTTATGCAACAAAACTTTGAATTCATGACTGGAATAATCTCAAACACGGTAGGTAGGGTCATTATTGACTATGGTTTTCTTCTCTCCCTCGGTATTTTTCAAAACTGATTCCGGTAAAAATAAGCTATTATTTCATCCGTATTGTAGACGTCCACGTGTTTGGTTTTGGAGATAAATCATAATTTACTTTCATGTTACGTCAAACTGCATTAAACAACGTATTGAGTGACGAATGTAGTATCACCTCGAATATAAATAACGCCATTTTCAAATAATTATCCGAATTTTATAACACAATGCTATCGTCTATTGAATTATTGAATAAATAATTGATTTATTCAATAGATTCAATTTTCATTACGAGTGACGTACGCTATCCATATTAGACAAAGGATTCATATTCAAACAGGAGAGTTATCTTAATTTGAAATCTGTGAGAAAGATAAAATGACGAATTTCATTGCTTTTAAAAAGTTTTCAGCGTCATAGAGTGAGCATGATGATTTCTCGATATAAATTCTTGACCAAAGAAATCAATTTGTATTTAATTTTATTTTAACTTTGGCACACTTAAGTTAGTTGTAACCTAAGTATTGGGTAATTTATTGTTCCTCCGGGACATTCCTGTCGAATAAAGTGGATTACATCTCAATATGAGAGCTGCTGTATACTGATTAAGACCAGATGTAAAGAAGAAACGGGTAGATGGAGGGCACATTAAAAAATGTGATTCAATGACAATGACATTACTACAAGAGGTTCCGCAATCCGGGAAATGCAAATCCAATTCCCACATTTGTTGCATTTTAAAACAATCAAATATACACGACCGGTTGCTCGTTGGGTTGAGAAATTATCGGAGTATTCTTTTGAAAAATATTCTGTTAACCTTTTGAGCGGTATTGCCGTACGGGTACGGCGACACTCTAGTGATCCAGA
>JAGVSQ010008942.1:0-13989 GCA_022683975.1 Rhyacophila evoluta | reverse complement strand
ATAAAATACAACCATGTGCTTTGACATGTTTGAAAACAACTATGAACGATTTTTTATAAGATTTGTGTTTTACGATGTTCGAAAACGGCAGGTCTCCGCATCGTGTGCGCGCGCATGTCTTTATGTGTGTTGGTGTGGGGCCGTGTTTAAGATATTGCATTGCGACAAACTTCATTGCGATGTGACTGTTCGCCGCCATCTTTGATTTTTTGACGTCTAAATTAATTTCTTTATAGGTCACTTTTACCCAATTTGACTCCGGGGGGTGTCGAATCCCCATCGTTGGTCTTTTTATGTAGTGGCGGGGAACTCATATTCCCCATCATTCGATTTTCGATTTAGTCGGTATTTATTGCCCACAATTCTTTAATTTTTTTTTCTTTACTTAATTGTTCGCAAGCCATGAATTAATGATATGTTGTAATTGAAACCAATCAACCACGGGTAAATAAACCAGAACTCAAAACATTTGGTATCTAATTGTGTAATATAATATTTTAGAGTGATTTTTTAACCAAAAATCTCAAATTATAAAACATACGGCATTAGTGTTCGATATACTTGATTTACGTTCATAAAAAAGAATACCCTGTTTATTTTTTTCCAATAGTACAGTATAGAGGAATAGAGAAAAAAATTGCCAATCTTCTACAAGTATTTTTTGGTGGAGTAAAAGTTATGATGATTTAAAAATACTCTGCACTCTTATCAACTTTGCCCAAATCAGCCTCGCCGCTGCGCGAACTTTGTGCATATTTATACCTGAATGAAAGAGATAATACTCTGCCTCAAGTTAATACTGAAAATGGAAAGATTGGTCTGTGGACAAAATTCATTGTTGGTGCTACATCGCTAAATTAGTCACCTCTAGATTTTATATGCATGTTAGCAATGTGTGCATACATCAAGTCATCATTATAGTGCTACATACTGGACTGGGCAATGTATTAGTCATGCACCATTATGTGATTTTTTACTACTTTTTTTAACCACAATCAAGTTTATGTGATATCTACAAAATTTTTGTTATTACTCTGTTTTTAGACTACTCTCTGCAATAATCAAATGTATTTTTAGGTATTTGTTGGATGGACAAAGAGGAACTGAATGAGAAATTAGAATATGAAAGTCTTCTAGAAAATACTAACTTACATGAAATGGTTGAAAAAGCAAAAGAAAAGCGAATGAAGGCTGAAGATGTCATAATGGCACGCGAAAGAGACATTGGAAATAAATTGCTTAAACTAGAACAATGGAAAACAGATTTACATATGAAAATTGAGAAGAAAAGAGTTGAAGCGGAAAAAGCTAAGGTTTCTTTTTTACTTTTTATCATTTTCTTGTTACACTTCCAAAAATGTGGAGATATTTTAATAGTATTCCTGTAATTTGACAAGTATCTGCTGGTCCAAGCCGGTGTTTCATAAAGTATTTAAATATTTTAGTACTATTACTAAAATTGTAATACTCATGGATGGTTCCAAAATTTATCTATCATATTTTTAAACGATAAGATGCCCTGAAATTACCCCAAATTTATGAACAAATTATTGTTATTATTATTCACAACCCTTAACTATAGAATGATAATTTTGCGAAGAAAAAAACATAAAATTACATGTGAAAACTTAAAAAATGAGAATGATAGTTTCGGGAGGGAAGTTACATAATATTTTTCCTCGTGCAAGTTATAAAAAAAATACAGAATTATAAGATTTTATTTTTCGTGTGGCGCAGATTATTATCTAGTTTAAGTGGCAATGACACGAAAAAGTTTGTGAAGCACCATCATAGTCTCCCAAATAAGCAACTTCTTTTGAGACCCTGACTGAAATGTTTCCCACGTGCATTGTGGGAGATAACCCAATTATGGTGTAAAAACAGGGCAAGTGCATTTAGTAGACGAGATCTATCTCGCTATATGTGCAACGGCTATGAAAAGCTCTCTCCTATAATATATTAACTTTTTTTAAGGCTAAGAAAGACAGACTGGTTGAAGAAGTCAGAAGGCATTTTGGTTTTACTGTGGATCCACGAGAAGAACGCTTCCAAGAGATGCTGGTACAGAGGGAAAAAGAACAAAAGAAGGCAGAGAAATTGGCAAAGAAAGCACTAAAAGAAGCACAGGCGATTGCCAGACTACAACAGAAAAATGCTGAAGTGTCCTCAGAAATTTGATGCACTGATGCATGACTTTTAGCGTGACAGGGGGCTGCCCCATTCTCTCCCTTATCCAAATTCCTTATAGTCAGACCACTCCACCCCCTATATTTAATGATAATTACTATACAATTTTACAAAAAAAGTATCAGAAAAAAAAGCTTTTTGAAATGTGTGAAGAAAATAATTGGTTCATTGATTCTGCTGAATATTAATTTTCTATCTTACAATGTGTGCCTACCTTTTGGCAAAAATGCGTAAAATCTGTTTTCACATTTGAATATAGTTTGCTGAGAGAAAATATTGATTAAATTAAAACAAGGATGAAAAAAAGTCTTTGTTTTCTTCTTTGGATACCCATTTACCTTCTGCCAATTTTTTGTGTCTACCAATGGTACAGCTACCAGTGCCTATATAATAACAAAGCAACATGTGCATATATAATCATTGGTTCATGGACAATTTAAGAGATTTTCTAATAAAATAATCTAGAAGAAAAGAGTGTCAATAGTCTTGGAATACATTCCCTCCCTTCCCAGCCGGAACAGTGATGTCGACCCTATACTCAGCTTTTTGGTTTTTCGTACAGAGACTTTTCTGACTTAGAGGAAACATGTATCGTAAATTAAACTTTCTCTGCTGATATTTATGTAAAAATAATTGTGGCTTATTTAGATTTTTCTTAAATAAAAAAAATAACATTTTAAAGAAGTATTACTAAATTTTGACAAAACTGAACTTAGCGAGGTTTATGCCGGGAGAGCGTGTTATATTATAATACCCAATTTATTATGTTTTATAATTATGTACAATAAAAATTGAGCTAATATTTTGTTTTTTCCCATCACTCAATTTAAAAACACTCATCACCCTGCAATAGAAACAGACAGGTCTCAAACGCTTCTTTGCTAGATTCTTATAATTGAGGGTGGTAATTCCAAAGTGAACTTATCCCTACATCAAAATTTAAAAGAAAACATTTTGGACTTATATTTTTTGTGTGAAATAGCCACACATGTTTTTCAATGTTTCTTTTTGTTGTCAATACTTTTGAAATTAATTTCTCTACTAATTTGCATGCTAAATGGTTGTTAAAAACTGTTTTTATACAAAAACCATCTGTTCAAAATCTCCTTTACACTATAGCAGGGTTTCCCAAACTTTTTCTGCAATGGAACACTTCGCAAACCCGGAAAGTTTAACGGAACACTTAGCTTAATTTTTAGGTTGGGTAATTCTTACTAGTAAGAAGATCTTTAAATTTGTTACAGTATATAAAAGCTTTCCAAATTGTCCCGGAACACCAGTGTAGTTTGGGAAACCCCGCAGTATAGCATAGTGGAATAAGTTCACTTTGGAAATACTCTCCTCAATTATTTTATGCAGATACAAGGATTTGAACCCGCCATCTTCTCACCAAGATGAGTTTAATTGAAATAGTTCAAAATGTTTATGCTCTTTCTCTCCTGTTCTATCAGTTTTGTGTAAAGGTGAAGAAAGCGATAATATTACAAATGCTCATGTTTAGGAATTCAGGCTGAATGGAATATCGCCAAAGGTGACTAAAAACATTATTCTTATTCAAAAATAATTTATTTGATTAATATATGTTTTATAAAATATATTATTATCTAGTATTAAATAAGTACATTATCTTATTTTGCGCGTGTAATTATTTGTCATAGATTTGTATATTAATGTTACGGATAATGGACACATCATATAAGATCTATCTCCTAATATTTCAAATTAATATAAATCAATGTCAAACTTCAGTCAATATTATATCACAACACCAAGGAAAATAATCTTTGTACTATACCGATATAAAAGTGCACAGTGTGGCTCCTATGTTTTAATATTATCTATGGTTTCGTATTGTTATTTTAAAAATATTTGATTTAGCTGTTACGAAATGAAACAAAAATAAATAGTAATACATGGGGGTTATATCTACGAATCCCACTCATAATGTTACCTAGCACCACATTTCTTAATGAAATGATACTCAGATAGGGATTTCAATTCAATTACAAAAAACATAAGAATATGATTTTTTCAATTTATTAAAATAACTCAGCAGGATTGGTATGTGCATGTATTTTTATGCAGTAATTTTTTACCTATCTGTCAAATTGAATTAGGTGTTAGAAAAAAACTAAAAAGACCTGTCAAGATTTACATGCATAAAGTAATACATATTATGAGGCATTTGCGGATTGTAGGAGCTAACTTGACAAGTGCATATTTTGACAACAATGATTTTTAATCTAGGTTAACCATGTAGTATTTTTTATATGTAGAATTTGTTTTATGCAAAAGAAAAACACAGATCGACACACACAGTTAAAGAGAAATTTAGATGATTAAAAGAGAAGAATTTTATTAATAATCTACTCTATAAATTGCTACAAACTACACTTACCATGACCATGCTTTACAGTGAAACTAACTAGAGAAAAATTTCTGATAATATAACCACATTCTCTTCATTCATTCAGTGTGCGGACAAGCTGACCACAAGGTGCTTCTGTTACTCGCCAGTAGCGAGTTGGGAATGTGAAACTTTCAAGTTCGAATTTTGGTAAAACTTGATAACTTATTTTGAATAAATTAAAAAGAGCTAAAACATTTTAAAGTTAAAAACCAATCAATAACTATCATCTTGTCGAGTTTGTTCAATATATCAGCAAAGCCACACATACATTACATAAGGTGAATATTTTCCTTGACAAAAAAATAAAATTATTACAAGCTACCTGTTGGTAAATATGACTACATTATAAAGAGGAATGGTTCATTATGAATGATGATGTGAACAGATATGCTGCTTGCAAGCAGGCTGATCTGACTCAGGTCTGTCCGAATCTTCGTCCTCGTTTTCAACATCTGTGTGGTAGAGAGGCGATTTAGGCCGTCCCCACTCGCTCTCTGGATCAGAGAAAATGTTCTTGTCGCGAATAATGTCTTCCAATGAGATGTCAGACATGCCTTCAAGCTCTGTAAAAAATGAATTTTATTATATTTAAGGTACTTTTATTTTACAATTGTAGTAAGAAAGGGTTTCTTAAAAATAATACTATGTTAAATGTATTAAATTAATAGTATTAAATATGTAGACATATATTTAAATTTATCTAAATAGTATGAACACATTTAATTAAATGCGGCCATTGAATATTCTACAAACTAAACACTGAGGAACATAAATTCGACATTCCTCCCCTCCAAACCGTACTAATGAACTGCAGCCATTGGACTTAAGAATAATCCGTGTCTTCAAGTATTATCACCTGAAAAATCTGGTACAGATATTATTATCAAAATTAGAATAAGCTGAAGATCGTAAAAAAATAAGGCATCCATTACACTATGAAGGCATGGAGAGTAATTGAAGAATTAATGATCGAAAATTGTTTTTGAAAGGCTGGAATGAACAAGGAACAGAATGATGAAATTGAAAATATTACGGAAGACAATTAATTGATGGCTGGGAATAATTTATAATGAATCATTGCAAATTTATGTGATCCTTGATTTTAATGCAGCGATTTCCAACCTGGGAGGCGCCAAAATTTGAAAAAGAATGTCTAGAATGCAGTTTTTTTGGGGAGGCATAGTAGCAAAATTTTTGGAAACCACTGTTTTAGTGTGATGTCATTGGACGTTTTGGAAATCGATGAAATAGTGGACAGCAGTTTAAATGTAAACTTGTCCAATGATGAACTCTCCGGTTAAGAAAATGTAAACTCAATACATTCAATTCCAACAAAAGATACTATGAGGTGTATTGAAGGCATCAATGCATCTTTTAAAACCCCCAATTTATATTTTCCCTGTAACATTTTTTTTTGTAGTTTTTTGTTTTCAAAAATATAAAATCAGGTTTTCCATGTATATAACAATTTGATTTGTTAGTGCAGTAGAACCTCGATATGACGGACTAATGTGGATGAGAAAATATGATTTTGATTTAATATGATGAATACTCAGAAATCCAACACTCCAGCATTTATTTCTTAGTTTTACAAATAAAAAGGGTATAATTTATTACTTATGGTTTTTGCATTGACATCTCTTCATATTAATGGCTTAAAATAGCACACACAAAAAATATATTTATTATTTTAGAAAGGTTTACATAAGAATGTTCTTTGTTTCGTTGGATTCCTTGGAAATATAAATTTATTATTCTATAAATAAATTATGAACCAGCGCAATTTTAAATGTCTTGACTAAGGACACTGTTTTTACTTAGCAAGGCAGTATAGTTCTAGTTGACATTTTTTAAAATTTGAATGCTAGAAGTATGACATTATGGTTACCATGTGTAGAACATTGTTTACAAGCATGACACTTAGCTTTAAGCATGTTTAATATTAATATTATGTTTTCAACAATTTTCACATTTATCTGGAAATTTTCTCTGTTATATCCAAAATCCATTATATCGAGGTTCTACTGTAATATTGATATATTACAATCTTACCGTTATCATAGAAGTTATTCTGATCATCTCCCCAGTCATTGTCAAACTCCAGTTGTTTATTAACTTCTCGTTCTGTGGGAGATTGCATACTTTCGGCATCTGTGTCGGTCACATCGTATATTTCTGTGATTTTCACCTGTGAAATGAAACTATTTTGCTATAATTTTTTAATTTATTTATTTTGGAAAACGTGTACTACTGCTACTTTGGTAATAATGTTTTTTCGGTGATGATTCATGCCGTAAAATAAATAATCGAATAAAAATAAATTTACAATCATAATTAATACCTGTCATTTAAGATATTGAATAGACAGATGAATTGTGTCAACGCCATATTTGTCAATGACTCACGAGCTGTTATCTATTTTTACTCATCGTTTATCAATTTAAATATAAATTTATGTTAAAAATTATGGTTGAATTGTACAGTTTATATTGTTATACCATAATCGGGGTCTAAAATAACTAATGCTATCGTGTTATGGTTGAATTAATTACCCTGCAGTGTTATAATAAATTTCTCTGATTTAAACGATTTAATTATATTGCATGATTTTATTCAAAATTATTATTGTTGCAAAATAACACATTGTTGTATCAACTGTTAATCTAGATAAGCGCACAAACATTTCAACTAAAATTTTGTATAGATATTTAAAATGATATCATCTATTGCGCATACCTAGTTTGACTATTCAATTATGTCAGTCGCTTAAGAAATATATCATTTTAATATATATTATAAAATATATATTTTGCAAATTTGGCTTCATAAATGCAGTAAATTATATATTTTTTTTATTGGATATGTATTACGATAATTATTTTATCTATTTAATTTAGCAAGTAATAACAAAGGCAGATTAAAAGGCAAGTGTTTCTAATTAATTTCGAAGACGAGAATAGCGTGACAACAAAGGCAAAAAAGTGGAATTTGCACTGTTGATAAAGCAAGCTTATTTGTGACACATAGTGGAACTAGCGGCTTCTGCGTTTGATTATTCAAACAAAGAATGTTACACAACAACGTTGATAAGATTGATGAATACATTTATCATATGTATATGCAACGTCATAGTAAAATGTATTGGATTAATTTTAAAGTTATGTAGAGTAGTCTTTCTTTTAATGCCTTATATTAAAAAAATCTACATATTACAGCTGATGAAAACATACATTTCTTATTCTGAGAAATCATACATCAAAAAACACTTTACTTAAGCATGCTCATATTTTATATTGATTGAATTGAGGGCTCCGGAAACAAAGGTGGCAGTTTTGATAATTCTAAAATGTTGGCAATGATTTACCAATTTTATTGATATGAAAACATTTTAATACTTATAGGAAACACTTCTGAAAAAGGTGATGTTAAATGTTCCTTTTAGTATTATTACACTATTTTAATACAATTTACATTATTTTGTGAAATTGTTTTTGAAATATGTTCATTTTATTTATGAAAATTTTCACGTTTGTTTCCCACTAAGGGTAAGTGGCGTCTTTATTTGCAAAACTGATAACTGCCAGATTTGTTTTGCACCAATATTTTAAAAATATGAAACACCAAATTGAAATCGAAAAAATAGAGCGTGCTAATTGGTCTACTTAATAATTGCCTATTGGTTACAAACTATTTTAATTCTTCAAAAATGTACATGTTAGAGCCTTATTTTTTACCCAGGCTTCATTGGGTAATTTATGTTTACTCCCGGGACATTCCCGTTCAATAAAGTAGATTGTTTCTTGATATCAGAGCAGAGATTAAGACCTGTACCTGTAAGACTGTAAAGATGGGGCGGGTGAATGGAGGGCACATTTTGTAGCCGTATTTCTTTTAGATATAACTTACTAACAATATGCAGAATTACCAGCTCTAACTAAATCATTTTCAATAAAACATGGAGAGTGCCGTCATTGTTTCCAGAGGCCTCAATTGTACACATTGGCAAACAATGAAGAATATTGCTTTTCATTATATATATATATATATTATAATATGTATACAAAGTTAGAATTTGAATAATATCTACCTTATTATTATCGTCCATGTAATAAAATGCCATTACGGCATCATGATGATTAGTTACTCTTAAAATTTGCTCAAATGTGTCATCCTCTAGAGGTAAGTCGTTCGATAATGCTGTATTTCCAATATTACTTTCAACACTTCCGAGTCTAGATATGCTTGAATGAGAACGCCTGAAATCAAAATGTTTGACACATAAAAATATTTAGCATTATTTCATATCATCAAATCGTCATTATTTTGTGGCGCATCAGTCAATTTATGAAAAAGGATTATAGCAAGATTGATTGATACGATCTATGCAAAAAGTGAATTATCTATTTACCGCAACTAATTTAAAGGCTGAAAAACCATACATGATAATGATTTATATTCATTGTCAGATGCACTTGCAAGTGAAATTTATTTAAAGATGATTTATTATAATGTATTGTAACATCTGATAATATATTAACCTATCAGAACATCAATTAAGTGATCAGACATGACTCATCTAAATGGGTTTTTTATTGCTACATAGATTGCAGGGCAAATTGCATTAAATTCTTATTCATTGCAAGTCGTCTTAATGCAAAAACATTGATAATCAATATCTTAAGAAGATTATCTCTTTAAATTCTACATAGCATTTTTGATTAAAATTCCCAAGTCTAAGTGGCCAAAGTTAAGTTTGTTAATTAAGTTGACAGCTTTTTCTTGTTGGCAACTCAACAAAATATCAGATATCAACATTGCAATATTTGTAACATGATTACAACTTCATTGTAGTATGTTTTTTCATCTTACATATCAGGAACCAAGGCATCTTTTGTAGTATTTTTAGAAGTAAAAAATTATGTTACATCAAGCAAAGAATAATATTGTCATTAAAATAGTGATTTTATTGACTTTGGGGTTAAAAATAAGTTTTTTAATATAATGCAAACTTTTTTTGGGCTTCTACTCATAAAATGCAGTTTGCTGTTCAATTGTAGTCAGATATAAAGATTGAAACTCTAGCACGGTCTGCTCGAAAAAAAATTCCCATCAATTTATTTACTACGAGCCTCATATATTTCAAATAAATTAAGCCTATTGGATGACAATATTTGAGGTCCTACATTTCATGATCCAACTGTCAAGTTTAAAGTATGTAAGTCTTCAGTTTTTTAAACGAAAACTAATTTTGCTGCTTCTATCATAGCTAACGGTGACTGTAGAGTTGTGATTATTATTAGGTATGGCATAGTAGCTGTGTGGTAGGAGTGTGAAAGGTTTATTATCAAGCTTACCTCAAGGGTCTAGGGTTCTGAGGCTCAATGACGGGGGAAGATTTTCGAAGAACAGGAGATGAGACACCTCCGGCTGCCAAAACGGCTCCGTGAGCCTGTCGTACTAATGTTCGACACACGGCCCATAGAGATAGATTCATTTTTGGTGTGCATGCTATCAATCTGCAGAAAAAAATACATTATTTTGCTATAATCGGTCAGTTATTATTAAGACAACATGTTGATTTTTAAATTATATTGGATCAATTTCATTTTAAATAATATTTATACCATCCCTTTCTAATTATAAATAAATATTGCTGGAAACAGAGGAAAATAATTTTTATTCATAGATTTAAACTACGAAGATGTACTTTCAGAAGAGAGGTTGCCATTACCATGAATCAAACAATAAACTCATTTGGACTGTTCTATTATGTTCATAAAATTGTGAAAAAGAGGAAAGTATATAGATTGATTTGTAAAACATGATTTTTAGTGGAGCTTCTACACAAAGCTTATCAATCTGGTTGATATCGTAAATATATACACGCAATAGTTTGTGATAACTTTTCTAGGCCAGTATTTATGACTCAGATATTCCAATCACTATGCCACTGCCATCACACTCACTGTCTTACATTTAATAAATGATTTACATTTTAAATAATTCATTTGTAAATCTTCATTACACATGCTATAATTTAATTAATCTAATTATAATTCGTTAAAATAATAATGTTCCTTTGGCACAAAAAAAATGTATCGAATATTTATCAACTCAAGATAAGCAAAAAGAATATAATAATTTTTAGACTTTAATTGAGTATGTTGAGGATGTGAAACAGCTGTTATGATACAAAAATCTCAAACTTTACTATTTAGGAAACGATTGTTTTGTAGCAATCATATTAACTAAAAGAAATTAAGTGGCTTTGGTTAAGAATTTCTCATATGTGATAAGACACAGATCATTGACTCAAAGGATTATAATAGCTTCCACCAGAACTGTAAAAAGGTATGTGATGATAGAACCAAACTTTTCACCAAAATTCATAAGCAGAATTGTAAATTGGTCGGGCCTTGAAATTGTGTTACAGAAAGCAGAAAAAAACAGAAAAAAAAACTAAAAATAACCAATTATTATGGTTTGATAACTAATGATGTTCAATAACATATATATATAACGGATATAACACATAAATAAAAATATTTCTGAAAAAATGTAAATATACCAACTGTGACTGAAATAACACAATAACTAGAAAATGCCATAAGAAAGCAGTAAGCATAGAGTTTATCCACTTATCGCACATTACATAGTATGTGGAATAAAAATGACCCAAAGAAAGCTAAAGACTTTTTCCGTTACGTTTCAAAGACATACTATTACCACATAAAAACTGTCCCTTTATATTCGGGTAGATCTTCTGACCGAAAGCCACAAATACATTTAATATGATCTATAATTTTACCTCTGATACATGGCCAAGTGCTTGTTACAGCCTCCGTATGTATTGATTACGTGGCCCAGTACCCTGTATTGACGGGTATGAGTTTCAATGGAAGAATCAATAACACTAAATCAATAACATTATCCACAATTTAATTGTCGTTTTATCATTTCACTATTTTTATACCTTTTATGGCAATAGGGTATATCATACTTCGCAAATATTCCTAACTAAACCATAGAAGATGGCATCAAACAATCATTAAATATGGGTATCAACTATTATAAACTAATTTATAATTTAAATATTACAATATAATAAGTCTTCTGAATCTAATTCTAACCATCTACTCAACACATTTAGACCATTACCATGTAACTATACATCAGAGAACATGTGAACTGTGAGATTTAAACCTGTGAACCATAATTCAGAAAACCACTAAACAACGGTGGCCATAATATGCCTATCTCTTAATGAATCCCAGAATTCAAGTGTAAGCGATCATGTGCATACTTAAAAACTTATATAATATCAATAAATTATTATTACTGCCATGACATATTTCCTGTTATTTTTAAATACTTTTCCAAGGAATATTATAAATGGAAGGTTTCGATTATGACACACAATTGATAATAGTTATCAGAATAACATCTTTGTTTTACTTCCAGGTAATATTATTTAAACAGAGATAGTTCACTGACCTAACTAATCAACAAAGCAAATGATAAAAAACTCACTTGGTAAATGTAGCATATACTATATCCACAGGTAACGTGCAGGGTAGGGTCAGAATGGAGAGGAATTTCATAGTCTTATGTTTGAAGACCCAGTTTACTAAGCCTTGATTAGCTGTGTCAATTGCATTTTGGAATATCGTCATTACCGTGTCTGGTAAATCGGCAACTAATGCTTCCTGTAAAAAATTAAAATATATTAAATCTAATGGTAGAGTTCAGTTAGATTATCATTAAATATGGTAAATGACTGTTTACATTGTACAGTAAAAAACGTGCAGTGGAATGTTGAGATTACGATTTGAATGTTCCTGCATAATAAATTGACTTTACATTGATATATGAGTATGTAATTTATTATAGAGGTTTGACTTCAGTTGCTGATAAAAAAGCAGTTAACTTTGTTTTATTTCAGCCCAGTACTAACGGGAGCTGCTACCCTCAACAGTTTGCGACGTACCTTGAGTGATCAGTTGTATCAAATTTAGTTTGTGTGTCAATAGCAGTAATTCTTTAAACTAATGAGAAATGTAACAACAATATGGAACTGGGCAATATTATAGATATAAAACAAAAACAGTTTACGGTGATTATTTGTCAAGTCAATGCTCGATAAGGTATACACACACACGCGCCCATGCAAACACAAAAACTCCTGATTACCCATAAGGGAGGCATGGTGACTCACAACGAAACTATGTCGGTTTAAAATAAATTAATTCGATAAATAAGATTCCCTTCAGAATATTTGAAGAGTGTACAAAGTATTTGGTAAGTTTCTGATAGGCGATACAATGCTGTGTCAATAATAGATAAGAAACAAACACAAGATTTGATGCAAAACAATTGTCGATATAGGCTTGCCAGAAAATTGTTTAAATAGTGGACACCTAATCAAAGAGGGCGGGTTTCTATACCAATACGCTTTCGAAAATTGGTGGGATAGATTTAAACAATCATATCATTCTTGTATTTACATTGCTTGCATAATTTTCGGCTCCATTCTGGTGGTGCTTCAATAAATGCCAAGTTTAAATAAGGTTGCTTTGTTTAAATTATTGAAAATGGTATTAACAAACAAGTTCAATATTTTACTGATGAATGAGTACAGAATATATATGTGATTAGTTGAAAAACATTCAATCGAGATAAGTCTTTAGATTGTTGAAATCTATATGCTTTGTATATCTTGAAATGAATATAAAATTTGATTATAAAGTTGTATGCTGGCTACCATCTGTATTTTTTTTTAAATACCATTATTTGGCTGTCTGACTGAATCCATCTCTACACATAATGCTAGTATGAAGCCATCACCATTTTCTGACAAATGATGGTTTCTGAGTGAGTAAATGGCAAAAAATAAAATGAATCACATTTGTTATTTTTTTTTGAAACAGCCTGTCAAAATTTGATGACATCCGTCTATGATAAAGAAATATAACAATACAAAATAATGATACTCTGCCTGATTACTGATTTTTGAGTTCGTATTATTCAGATGTGTTTATCTACAATTCTATATCCATTTTCCCAGTGTAATAAATGATAAGATAACAAAGAATTATTATTTATTTTTGTATTACGTCATACGGATTTAAAATCGATAATAATAATGAGCAGACATTTGAATTGTAGGGCTCGCAACATAATTTTCTGTTTCCCTGGCTGGTACATAATACAGTATAAGATTTTATCAGATTAGATAAAAATTTTATACACCTACTAGAAGACATCATTAAGCAATTGAAAAAAAAAACATAATGATTGTATCATTTGTGAATAAACAAAAAAAGAATTTCTAAATTAGTTAAAACTGGTAAACTTCCATATGTGAGATCACTGTTAGCAACCCGGGTTTCGCC
>JAGVSQ010008941.1:3536-13990 GCA_022683975.1 Rhyacophila evoluta | reverse complement strand
ATGAAAAGATAAAATCGTCCTATATATTGGCGTCTTTACTATGTTAATATTTATTCAAAAACAAAAACAATACATATCATCACTGTACATCGAACGGAACATTAAAATAAATCCAAAAACTCAAAACTGTTATCGTAATTTATCGGCTATAAGCTGCACCAATATTTTGAATAGCCGTAAAAAACTCTATTTCTTTCGATCATTAAACTCACGAAACGAAAATATCAACCAATTTATTGAGTGTATTTTCTTCTATAAAATCTCTCAGATCTAAAAATTTTTCACAATCATTATTTTCGCTTCTCATTCTCTAACAATCTTTTTCATTTTCTAGTCTGTCGCGAGTTAAGCTCACATATCAACCGACCATCCCTACCTTCAGGACATTTAAGGCAATATTTTTAATATTATCTTTATGACACATCCCCAATTCGGTGACACAAAAATACCATTTAAAATACTATTAAATCAGTATAGTTTTTATATTGCAGTGAAATAAATTTTATGAAAACTATAATGTGTTTTAAAATACCTGATTATTTTTCATTGCCCACCGTGTGCGATATAATGTAATTAAAAATAACATAGTAATAGTTCAACGTAGAAAATAAGGGTAGCTAATTAAGTGTATGTCACATTGTTGTACACGACGCAATTTCGTGTAATAGCTTCAGACATAACGACTAAAGGAAACTTTTATTTTTTTAATTCCACCTTATCACTTACTAAATGAACGTCAGTCGTGAGAAGCTTTTCTCAAAGCTTCCTAGTTGACTGCAAAGTACCTTATTTTGTACACACTGCCTGCAGATAGCGTCACACATTTACTGTTACGGTTATTGCTGCACAATGACATTTGCTGCAAGCATCAGCGTGCATTGGCACAGCTTTCGAGCTAGAAGAATTTTTAATACGTAATCGACCATTATTGTAATATTCCAAGTATGAATTCGTATACTTAATATAATATATAAACCATATTAAAAAATAAATATTTCTGTTTATGTATTGATTTTATTGTTTATATTATTTATAGTTACGTTTATTTAGAGTCAATTTTCAACTAGTAAAGGTTGCGTTATTTTAACAACTTATTTCAAAAAAATCCCAAAACTGTTACTTTGTGATATTTGAATGATTTAAATTTGTATCCCACCACATTTATCACTTTGGTGATTCGAAAAAATAAGACCTCACAAACTGGAGTACGTGAGTTTAATTTTTTCCACGGGCTCCATCCTTGGAAAACAACTTTTCCTCGCCTTATTTGCATGCGACTGTCGCCATTTTGGGACGCTTTATTCGCGGCACGTAATCTATAATGCGCGAACCGGTTCCCGGGGCGTACGCCCTCTACACATCTTCCCGCCAAATTTCACCAATTGAGCGGGAAAAAATCGTATAAATTGGCTCATTTAAAATACGCGCACAATAACACAGGAAAGCATTAAGTTCAAAGGTCGAAGATTTAATGTGATACTGTGAACTGAATCTGCTTTCAATGTTTGGATACAATAAAATATTCATAGACGTTTGATGGTAAAGATAAAACTGTTTATAAATATTCAGTCATTTGGAATTTTTCAAATGGCATTCTACTTTTTTATGACATAAAGTTTCCAAAAATAGGGTAAGAGTAAAAGTTGCAACTATCTCGTAAATACGGCCCATATAAAACATATAGCATTGCTTATAAATATTAAACAGATTTACCGGAGATATTTTTTTTCAGCGTCTATTGATTGTTTCATCATAATGCATCCTAGATTTTTTGTCAACGCATTTTTTTCTTATCTCATAAAGTCTCACAAGCACAATGGATAACATCCACAACTTCTAAATAGTATTTATCGACAATTGTATACATTAGAATTCACTCAATTTGAAAAAGAAGCTATTTGCTGACGTAGCGTGTGATCGAACTGGATTATCATCACTTCATTTTATCGGCATACTGAGTGGTTGCACTAATTTACACTTTAACTTATCTAGTACTCATAATGGTCCATGCTAGTATAACATGAGTGAAATCTAAATTTCTGAATAAAACAGGTATTCATACAGTAACATTAAAAATATTAGGAAACTAGATAGCTTGCTGGTATCTAAATGTACGTTAATTCGGAATCACTAGAACTATGAGGAGTGGTACAAGTTAACAAAGACCTTCATCTACGACTGAATTGATATAGATCGCTTATGTCTTATTATTTGATGAATATTAAATTATTCATTTATTTTTTATACTAATGCTTTATTAAACGTATGTAGATTAGGTATTGGCATAGTTAATAGCCAACATCACAGTCTAAGATGAATCTTGGCCTCACCATATAGAAGGATATAAGTTTGAAAGTTCTGCGCCAACAAAAGCTTTTCCTTTAAACCAATCTATCTTATACCAGTACCATTAAAAGATACTCAAACCACTTTTAGTTCTTTTACATAACACCTGCTTGCCCGGTTCGGAGTTATTCTTGAATAGCACGTGCCCTGCTCACTAACTTCGTCCAATCAAGATGGCGTGGACTCTTATTCTACTACAGTTTACACAGTTAATTCCTGTTACCTAATGAGCGAGACTTCTTTAAGCTGAGTCAAATCAGAAATATTTCTCTTCCAAAAACACCTGCGCAAACTTATAACTCGCATATTAGAAAAGTACTAATATTTTTATGGAAAGAGTTTAAAATAGTTTAAGACTACGTATTGCATAAATTTATATGCGATCAGTCATTTTTTTTGCAATTTTTTTCCTACATCAAAAAATGTAGAAGTGCAATCCATCACTTTGAAAGCATGCATATTAACATTTCCTCCCCGCGCCTTTAAAAATGACACAACACTCTGTTTATGACACCAAGTCCCCCCGAAAAAACAAATAGAAAACATCAAACATCTTTTCCCCGATATTTTAACTCCCTCCATTCTTTCACCATAAAAGTACGAGGGAGGGATTTCAAATAAACTATGACTCATCCTGTTATATCGGAGATGTATCACGAAAAATTGACCCCACTGTTTCCTATAAATTGGTCTTTGATTACATTCGAGCGATGATATTTCATATATTTGTATTAAATTTTATTTCAAATGCCAACCATAGAAGCCTCTTGAGGCAAAACAAAAATTCAGCCACTTGGAAAGTTTTAAAGTTGATAAATAATTTCATTATTATCAAAGTAAAAAAAAAATACCAATATAATTGTATTTAAACATGTTTTAATGAATATATATTAAATGTATGTTGTACTTTCAACTAGCAAGTATCATAATTAAAACTTCAACTTCTTTTCAACACTGTAAAGCTTTGTCTTGTTTATGTTTATATCAAAACATGCAATGGAAGAACCGACTACGAGTATTAATAAATAACAATTATTATGAAGATTCACTGTTGTCTATAAAGTGTATATGTTATCAGACTTTTATTAATTCATGTCTGTCAACAGCAGATGCTATCTTCAAATGACTTTTAATATTAATATATTATAGCGATATCAAAAATATGAATCCGCATGTAATGGAATTGTCATAAATTTGATTGATGTTTAGTCATTTACTTAATTTTCATTCATTAGAATCTTCATCGTTAAGTATACAGATCATATATCTATATAACGAATACTGAAGTGATGAAAATTATAAAACAACGTATATAATTTTAAAACTGAACATTACGTTCTTACAAAATAAACTAAAAAATACTCGCAGTTATTTATTAAAGTATTTTTGACTCATTGATATTTTTAACCAAGTCCGGGCTATTTTTTTAATGAGAAATAATCTCTGGAAACTTTTATAATAAAATTTCAGTGAAATGTCTTATTGACTCATTTTATAAAAACTATATGACTGGAACTAGTTAGCTATCGTCCTTAAATGTAAGATAGAAATACGAATTGACCTCTTATAATAGTATAATAGTACACACACTGTATATAATACAAAAAAATCATGATATAAATATTTTATTTTTATGAAAGTATTGAAAAATAATAAGATTATCTATAAAGTTCAGTTTTACATAAAAAATCGTTCAGCCCACGTTGAGCGTATACCGTCCCCTATTTTGTAGTTCGCATATTGCGTTTCACAGTGAGATAGGTATCAAATTAACACCCTTACACATTTATTATTTATTGTGATGCAGAAAGGGGATGGTAAAGGAAGAGGGTGGGTGGCTCAATCAACACAGCAATTATATGGATGGACCTTATTATTTGATTCTCTTCTATAATGGGTACTAAATCAATGTAATGGAGCATTCAGATGAGGTTTCTTTGACTAAATGTAATAAAATTTTGATTGTATCGTTGATAAATTATTATTTGTACGATTTATATAAAACATAATAGCTTTAGTTCATTTGAAATAGTATATTTACGATATCTTATAAACTCGTTGGTGATAATATTTTTTGCTCTTGTTTTATACATATATTTCTTGACAGCATACAATATTTATTTATCAGAATATATATTTGAGTAATATTAAAAAACATAAATATTTAAATGTTTTAACTGTTAGTAGGACATTTTTTATAATTTATTGACTATATAATCAAATACACATTAGATTTTACTAGACTGTACAACAAAACCAGATAATTTCTTATATTTATTTGATAAGCATATTTTTATGATTTGCAAAGGAACGCAAAACCTTTATAAAAATTTTGATTTTAATTTGGACGAAAAACTCCGTATTTACCAAAATACATTTCACATATGAGTCGTATTTAATCAAAAGTAAAACTATTCACATATCGTTGTCAAATGTATTTTCTCCATTATTTAAATACTTATATTTATTTAGGTGCTTTTTAAATTTAGTATAGTTATTTATATTTACTGTATTTATTAACTCTTAAAATAACATAAAGTATTTTCATAAATGTCTCTAGATTATCAATTTTGGATAGTTCTGTTTCTGATTCTACTCATATATACCAGTATAAAAAGTAGATAATGGCTTATACAATAGTTCTTTATTTGTATCTATGATACTGATGGTAGTGACAGGTTTAAATTGCTTAAATTTTACTGAAAACAAAACCAAAATACGATCTTTCGAATTATCCAATAAATGAATACAGCTTATATCTAAAATAATTTTGTTTACCAGTTAAAATTCAACGATATTTGGCTGGCAGAGATGCTCATATTGGAAAGAAATAATGATAATTGAGATTTTAGAGACCATAGTTAGGAGTAGGTTGGTGTAAAGAATACGGTATACATAAATATATAAAAATCAGAGAATAAAAGAATTTACTAGATAGAGATAAGTTTCATTTAATGAAGCTCAATCACATCGAATAATTGTGATTCAAATAATTAACTTTTAAAATTGATTGGAGCGCTTTACGAATTAACGCGTTCATTCACTAGCCCACAATAGATGACAAAATATAACATTTGTATGAAATACTAAATTGTATCAATGTTTTCTCGTCGAATATAAAGATTATCACCGCTTGCTAACAAAAGATCTTATTTGTTGAACGATCATTTTTATTACAGTATCGAAAACGGTTCTGCAGTAATGGCTCCCAGCACGTAAGTAGGGTCGAACATTCTGAAGGGGGTTGCACTTTCCACTCGCTATATAAAACAAATACGGATAAGCCCATCAACTATTTATATCAAAGTTCTTTTATGACACTATTTGTGGAAAGCATCTACCTGTACAGAGAAAAGAGAATTTTCTTCCAGTGAAACCTGTTTGGATCCACTACAATATGCATAGTTTTTTGTAAGAGCTAAGTATTAGTAATCTAGATGTGACTATTTGCCAAGTTTTACATACTTAAATAGCAAGTCAAATACTTTTTCTTATATTGCTCCTGATAAAGACTAATAGATAAAAAGTGATGATAATTCCAGTTTCCAAAACAATTCATCGTTCATTAACCCTAGAAGAGGACAAAAAATATGCACCCCTGGGGTCTAAACATATTTTATAAAATTAATAGCTCAATGACCTATAGTATACATTTGGTAAGTGTAAGTTTTCTTATTTAGAGCAAAAAATTTGCTTATGAAAATATATTGAAGCCACTACATACATATATCAATATTTATATAATATTCTTAACAAAGATAACTACATGCTTCAAAAATATAGACAAGTTCCTCAGCTTAAAATTAGTAAAAACATACTTCACACATTGATGGATTTGGCTGACGATATATTTATGATAATGAACCGATAAAACTTGGAGTGTATTAATTATAATATAATGATGTATAAAAGTAATATATATTTTGAAAATAGTGCTACATAAGGAGCCATACGGATGTTAGACACTTTTAAATTATAAAGAGTAAAATTAATAATTTTACTGAAAATATAATTACATCATTTTTTCTCTATATATTTACCCTTAACGACTGGTTTTTCTTCTCTTTTTTTGAGGGTACAAATTCAAATGTGTACATATTATGTTATCGCAGAAGATTTTTCTATGAAATATATTTTTACCAAAAGTACGCCTGTATGTCTGTTTGTTTAAATACATCCCAATTTATGATTAAATCAATCGTAAACAATAATTACTAGTTGTCTTAAATACACTTTTCAATAAAATATCTTACAAATAAATATCCACAGTGGTATAATATACGTGTATATTAAAATAGTATTATGAATTATTTCAAAGAACTATTGACAACTAATTTAAATTACTTAAAATATCTCGTTTAATTGGAACAAAAAGCTAGAAACAAAATTGTTGCTGATGACAATTTAAGTAAAATTTTATATTTTAAAATATTTTTTACAAAAGTATTTAACATTTTTGTCTCCCTGGTAACCAAGAAATTATCATGCGCGCTTTTCATGCGGGGAATATGGATTAAATTTTCACATCTGCTGGGTTTTTCAAAATTTGAAAAATGCAGAACTGGGTACCAAATAGGTCAACAACTAATAATTGGTTGAAATATTGAAAATTATTTTCGTAAAAAAAAAACTACGAGGACATGTCTTGACATTTCAGAGATCCATATACTCCATAAAATGGATTATAGATTCTTGGGTAGGCATCATAACGCCATATAGATTTATATGCTCCATTTTCGGCCATTCGACATTCGACCGTTAAAATAATAATAATGAATAGTCAATTTATTATAAACGATATTATATCTATCTGTTCATAGGTATCAATTTACATGCGAAGTATTATAATATTATTAGCATAGCTTTAAGTTTGCATTTATTACATTATTATCGGATGAAACTTCTCAAATTCAACAGCTGCTTCACAGAGGGTAGCTAATATAGTTTAATTTAAATAACTGTACAAATGTTATTTGAATACAAAATTCTTGGCACTTTCTTATAGAATTCAAAGACACCGCATGGAAAATTGATATTGGACGTTACATACAAGTTCAATATTTGCACTAAAAACAGCACAGTTTCTGCAAGTTTGCTTTGAAATCGCATTTCATTTGAAGAATTTTCAAAGCAAGAAATTCAATTTGACTTTATATTTCATTTGAGAGAAACCTATGGTATTTCAAGAAAGAATCTTCTTACTGAAAGTGTTATAATATTATACATAACATCTAAACATATATTATATATATGTATTTGTGTATAACATACTTTATTTAGAAAAAGTTTAAAAGTCTGACCATGGTATATATATTCAGTTTTCAGATGGTTCAACTAGTTTTTTTCATTTATAATTGAATACGTTTCTTAGAAAATTGAATTGTATACAAAAACAAATTTATCGTTTGTTTATTTTTATTCTTAGGCTTACAATATTTTTAAAACTCTATAAAGAGTCAGAATCGAATCAAAAAAATACTTCAACTGAATTATTTGTTAAATGAACTCATTTTTCCCTCCACCACTCGCCACGTCTCCACACCCCTTATATACGGACGTATACCATAGATCAATGAACGTGAGGCGCTCATAAAGGCACTAAAAGTATCCCAGAAGTAGTTTCCTAAGACCATGGTTGGCGTATACTAGAGTGTGCGTGATTATCATTCTAACTAATTAAACCATGTTGATATGTAGCCTTGTTGAGACGAGACCTTTTCGCTTACTATGAGATTTTTTTTTTACCAAAACAGTTGTGTCTTAATATAAATATACATTACACAGTCATGTGGTGTACAGATACAATGTGTTATTTCATTGGACTGGTATTGATTGAAGGAATGTATTAAAGTATCAAACCTTCAAAAGTTTATTTATACTAACTATATTGTCTCTAAAATTAGAGTATATGAATTACAATATTGTGAAGATGACCACTCAAGAAATGGAGTATATGGATATCCACATTGTAAGAATCACTATTTTGACAGATTTTTTCTCACAATAATTAGTTCGCAGACCTGCAACTATAGATTTTTAATAAAACCAAAAATGAAGAAACATGTGTTTGATAAAAATATTTATCGTATTAATATATATATATAAATTTACATGTATGGGATGTATTTATTAATTGAGGTAAAGTTAGTCGTTCAAAACAGAGGATAATTAATATTGTAATTTATTTTAACAACTATATTTTCAATGCAAACTGTAATTATTGAATCACCTTATCACTAGTTTTATTATACGTATATTAGTTTTATTATCCGTATAGTATAAGACAAAGCTTTTTTAATACATACACCTACGACAGTATTTTATGAACCCAGAATCGCATATAGTTATTTTACAATAGTTTTTCAATGATGATAGTTTTAAAAGTAAAAATTGATGCAGTAAATTTATGAATACTATAAAAATTAATATGTGAAAAATTCATATCACTTCTGTTTATTGTTTGAGCGTAGTTTTTGCATGTGTTGACAGTCGTGTATACATATTTATACTATTAATTGAGTTGTATATTTTTAAGTACAAATAAAATTTCAAATACTGTTATAACAACATGATTAAAATAACAGCTTTTCAATATGTATATATTATGGAACAATAATTATTAACTACCTAGATGATTTTTACCGACTTAAATATTTATTATTACGACACTTTATTTATACAAATGTATTATGAATTAAACGCCATATTATAATACAATCAGAGAATGGTCAAAATGATACTAAAGTGGTGTTTATATATTATTTATATTTTTATATTATTTTTTACATTACATTCAAATTTATTTTGCGATCACGTAAAGCAATAATCCGTAACATCTTCTCTTGCCAAGTAAAAATAAACATATACTTAAACTAGATGCTTAAATAACAGTGTCGTACAGTAAACTTTAAACTAATTTCACGTGTAGTAAATTAAAGTTTCTTAGTACAATAAAAGTTACAGCTGAATATAATATATATAAAAAAATATGGTAAATATATAATTATTGTGGCAAACAACGAGTAGAGAAAGAAGTCTGTACAAAATCAACATGGATATGTATTGTAGTATATAGTGGTAAGTATGTGTACACTTTTGGATATGAATGATCCAAAATACGCTTGAATTGACTTGTTTTACTTTTTATATTTATTATATTCATTTTATATGGCAACAAACAATGAAATATGCCAAGCCAAAATGTGCCATTGCGTATCGTCCAAGAAAATCGTCGGGTACCATCCATAGTATTTATTGAGCAGAAGGGATGCTGGCTGGTATGTTTTTATTTGATGTTGGTTACCAAAATGGTGGTTACAGAGGATCATGGAGGAACTATGTCGATCCATATGCTTCATATAAGAAACTGATACGGTAAAAGAAGTAATATCGCGAATTTACTTTGAAATATTTTAAACGTTTTTGAAAACGAATGTTTATGTATATTATAATATACTAATTACTAATAGTATATGGTTAAAAGTATAACACCCGCAACTGTTTGCTGAATTTTCTACGGTAGTAGGCGAAATTCACGAGAAAATGTGCAAAAAACTGAAATAATATTTTACCATCTCTCGTTAACATTCACAATTAAGCTAAATCGTAACTCAGGTAGTTATCATAGAAAAAAAACGTTTGGTGTAAGACTTAAATATGAGTCGTCGGTCACCAACAAATATTCTGTCCACGGTCGTTAAGCTGTTAAACAGTATTTTATACACTTAAATATTTATTTTACGCTAAAGTTTGTTTTGTAAAAATATGATATTAGGGCTGCTAACCACGTGACTCAGGGAATAATGATAATACTACTTATATTTTGTTACCGATGGCGCCACTGGGTGAGGTGTGAGAGGCACTGCACCCCCTCATGGGAAATCAGCGCAATTATTTGAGAGAGGGCAAAAGATCCCGCCAGATCTTGAACAAAGGTAGGTCGGGAAATGACGTCACCTAAAGCGTTAAAAGAAACTTATGAAGAAATGTTTGATTTTTTTCTTTGTCACAACATTAAAAGCAATTACACGTCAGTATTTGAGTTATAAACATTTTTTAAATTCTTCAGATAGTAAAAATAAAACATTTATCTTCCTTTTTTTAAATTA
>JAGVSQ010008940.1:0-13991 GCA_022683975.1 Rhyacophila evoluta | reverse complement strand
TGTACGCCTGCTTTCCACTTCGTCAAAATTATTACGATTTTCATATGTTGAAATATGACAATTTTGATATGAAATTCGATTATTTAATAGTATTAATTTAAAAAAACAGTGTTCCTATATTATTAAAAATAATTTGTTGCATATTTTTGAATCATTTTCGCAAATATAAATAAATATTAAGAAATTACAATACGATTTTGTTTTAGAATATTAAACAAAACCACATTTTACAATTTTCATTTAATTTCATACATCAAAAGCATAACGCACTAGTTTCACTTAATAATAAATTTTATATGTTCGCTTCTTTTAAATAGAAGATTAATGAATTATATTGATTTCCAGTGTACTTAGAAAATGACTCGAATGCGCCAGGCGCCGACAACCGCGTGACCTGCGACTATGACAAACCGCCACCAGGAGGGAAGGTGTGCAACGTTCCTGTCGACACCTGGAAGCCGTGCACCGCGAAAAATAATTATAACTATCATAAATCAGCTCCATGTATATTCCTCAAGCTAAACAAGGTAACCATTTTTCCGATAGATAACAAAATTTTAATCTGCATTCATAAATTAATTAATACTTTTGTAAAAACAACTCTGGCAACGGTGACATGGTATAAACTAGGACTGGCCAACACGTGGCATCCTTTTGCGGGGTCTTACAAACTATATTTATTATAAAAATTAAAATTTGAAGGATATTTGTGAATAAAGAAGCCATTATGCCTTATCTCTTCATATCTTCAATAGTTATAGTACAATACAAATACAATGTACGTCTGCATTCATATAAATCGCTTATAAAAAATAGTAAGTGCTAATTTCGTTGTAAAGCCAGACCACATCGAAAAAAATATTGAAACCAAATTTGCAGCTATTCTTAGGTATGTCCGCATTTTGAAAAATTTTAGAACGTCAGTGCGGCCCGTGTGGCAATTTGTGTTGGCCAGGCCTGGTATAGACATACAACGGCAGTGAGAAATATAATTGCTTGAATGTTTCAGAATTGAAATCTCTAATTATATGTATAAATTAATCTGGTACATTCAAATGGTACAATCATACAATAATTTCGTATGAAAATTCACTTGTAATTACAATCGTATTCTCAACATAAGCCTGCTCAAGAATCATTTAAATATGACTTCTCCATAAAATAAAATTTAATCAAATATTTATGATACAGATTTCAGTGTTCGAGTTTAAGTCAGGTCTAATTCGCTGCGCATTTTCTTATATATTTGAATTATTTACAAAATATTTATAGATTAAGTCACTTTTGTAAAAGATGTTGTTCTACATTTACAGATTTATAATTGGAAACCCGAAACATACAACGAGACCGATGTACTGCCAACGAAAATGCCCGAAGACCTCAAGAAACACATCAATAGTGAAAAAACTCACCCTGCGAGGGCTGTAAGTTATCCTTCAATTTATCCGCTGTTTTTTTGTAAGAGATTGCCACACATAACTTAGAAATACTTTAGTTTATATTGTTTTATAAATATAAATAATGTTTATATTACAGATACATTCTTGTAGTTTTCTGATTGTGAAAATTATAACTGATTACAGGATAATTTTAGAATTTTATCAGATATAAATTAAATTATAAAAAATACATTTTTGGCATAATATAAATTAATAAAAAGTAAAACTATAAGCAATAGTAATACAATAAAATACCATTGATGACATTACTAATTTAAACGATATTTTCCAGAAAGATAGAACGAGCTCACAATGTCTGTGTGTTTAGGACACTTTTCATCTAATATCAATTATATTATATGAAGCCGTGTATAAATAGGTCAAATCTTAAATTAATTTCGTATTAACATTGTAGTATGATTTATATATGTGTATTAACAGTATTTCATTTAATAAATCCACATTATCCGATCCAAATAAAAAAAATCGTAAAGAATGTTTTACTAGAAAGTGTCCGGTTTTTATTTATATATTATATTATATATAATTCGTAGACGCAATAATAATAAACGAGTACATATTTTTTTTGTATTTCATTTATTTTTAAATTTAGTTCATTAATCAATTATGTATTTTTAAATACTTAAATTGAATTGAGCAGGCGTATTACTTTATTGTAAGTAAACACGTAATTATTCTAATCTCAGCGTTTGATCCTGACTTTATTCCAATGTGCAGGATACTGTGTGGGTGTCATGCGAGGGTGAGAATCCAGCAGACATCGAGAACATCGGCGCCATCCAATACATCCCGAGGCGCGGTTTTCCGGGATACTTCTTCCCGTTCACGAATACGGACGGGTACCTCAGCCCCCTGGTGGCTGTTTTCTTCGAGCGTCCCAGGCGTTAGTATATCTTTTAAATGCTATAAATCTGACTTGGTTGCCCATTGGGTTAAGCAATTGTCTGACAACCAAATTATCTTGAAAAATAATCTGTCAAGACAATGCCTCCACATTGCGGGGATATATATACTCTAATCTCAGAGCGGTCATCTTCGTAATATATATGCTCGACACTTGGAACGAACATGCTTAAAAAAATAGTAAATGATTGTACATTATCTGCGAGAAATTTGATAATGTGATTAAACTATTTGAGAACGTGCTTAATACAAATTGTCTCCGTTTATTTTAAATATTATTGTAAGACAAAGGAATGAACATACTGCGTAATATCATGGAATTTCATTAATAATAGAGTGTAAATTTTACATTGATTTGCGATATACTTGTATATACTATTATATATACACTGTTTATTGGCATGAATATCAATACAAGCTGAAATCTCTAAGTCATTATCATAAAAGTATTTAGATATTGATATTTAATTGTTATCTAACGTTTTTTGTCATATATTTTTCGAACATTAAAGAGCCGAAATCATTCATAAGGAGTTAGAATAATCTTTGAGTGCGTGCTTAGGAAGATTTCATAATATAATTTAAATTAAAATTTTACAATAGTGTTCACATGCGAGCACGTTTTCTGTGATGCATAGTGAGGAAACCCGAAAAGATGTTTGTGAGGTTATGGCCGGTTTTCCGGCAAAAATGTGACAATCGCGAAAACGGGAAGCGGTTGGAAAATTTTCCGCGCATGCGCACCCACTAACCCAGTGACGGCGCGTCGCGGCTCCTTTTCCGCCCGTCGCACGTGACGCGATATTGATTCGGGCGATGCGCGCGTTGTCCATTCCGAACACACTCGCCCTTCCGTCTCGGCCCTACATCTTTCACAAACATATATTTTTTTATTATGGTTGATCGAATCATAAATATATATATATATAATCGCATATTCAGCATGACTTACGAAAGCATTTATTCATTAACATGTTCTGGAATAACTAAAAAAATACTTAAATAAATAACGATCTAGCTCGTTTCCATTAAAGATGTTTGACTTGATTTTATAAAATATGTCGTTAAATTAGACATGACTTATATAGTTATAATACATTTTAAGAGGTTTTTCAGGAAATATTTTTTTTACCCATGTTCGCGCCGAGACATATGAAGCATTTATATTCTCTAGATTGTGAAAAAAATATTTTGATAGTTCGCCTTTCATAGTCTGAATGTTTTTCTTGTGCCTCGACTGAGTGGTTTTGATAGTTTGACTGTCAGCTAATCGTGAAATCCACTGAGAGTCCACGTTATATATGCTCCTAAAATCAGATTTTGTGTCTATCATTCGGGCCACATACGGTTACCGTAAAATTTAACATCATATGTATTCGACTTGTTTAATTTGAAATTAACATACAATGAAAGATTAATAATGTAATTGAAAAAATAATATATTTTTTTAGGGGTCTAGTTGTTTGTGATCAAATAATATATTTGGAATATACTAAAACAAATAGGAATATAATATATTAAATACTATAATATTATAGAATCGTATTTGTATACTGATGAAAACGAATTTTTATTAATATTAATGAAATTTAATAATAATTTTTTCCAAATTTAATAAAGCTAGTGACAATTGTTTACTCTCCTTGCAAACTATTATCAAACAGTGAATGTTGAATAGTATTCACTCATTGCGTACTCTGGAAAATCAATCGTTGTCATGGTGATCCGTGAAGCTTATTTTTATTGTTGTATTAAGCATATTATATTATTCATTAGAATTAATTCACATGGTCGAATTCAATTTCATAATAAGTTTGTTTGAACGTTAAATAAGCGACCGTTCAAAAGCGAAAAGTGAAAAGGGCTAATGGACATTCTAATCAGCTTACCCCGTCGATGGCAATCCACCAACCAACGCGTACATCATATTTGGATAGTTCTTAAAAGATATACAAACTGTTTTTCTAAATACATACATTTATATCGAAATTGTGGTGTTTTTTTTGTTTTATTCTCAACTTATTTTTTAATTATTAATTCAAATAAATATATGTGATTTCGATGTCAATATATTTAGAAAAACAGTTTTATATCTCTTCGGAAAAGTAGCAATATATGATTTACGTGGTAGTATAATATTATAGTGTTGTATTTACGCATTGAAAATGAATTGGGTTTTTTTCTCGTCATCAAAGTAATGTTGAAGATAAGCAGATCGCGGGTTCAAATCCCGTTACAGGGTCCAAATGTCCAAAATGTCATATGTTTTTCGGTGTATACTTTGGTTCCTGGGAACTCATAAAATTTTTCATGTAGCGGTATAATATATTTTACCCAAATGTATCTTTGATTGAAAGTATAGTGTCAGCAGAGTGATTTTATGACGTGTCTGATTTCAGCCGGAGTACTAATCAACATCGAGTGCAAGGCGTGGGCCAAGAACATCAAACACGACCGACACGATCGTCGTGGCTCCGTTCACTTCGAGCTGATGGTGGACTAAGAGCGCGCAATCGCGCCGACAATATTATTATTATTAACCCATTCTATCAGATTCGTTCACCGACAAGAGTAACAACAACCTTTTCAGTTCCGTCATTTGGAGACTTTGTTTGAGCCACACGTTTCGTTCTTGTGTCTATCGTTTCGTACTATAATCCCACACACATACATTAATTAAAGTATAAATAAATAAATAAATAAATGAATAACTATATATGATATATATTGATAAAACATTCACAAAGTGTACCGCACTGGCGAACAGGACGCATCTCCTGTCACCCACGGCGCACTCAGCCACAGCTGAGTGAGAGTCGTCCGTCACCAGTCTCCGATCGGCCGTTGTCGCTCTCGTTTTGATTTTCGTAAATTATTAATTAATGTGCTTGTACAAACGTGTTCATTGTGGTGTGTGTGCGTGTGTCATGTTTGCCGCGTGCGTGTGTGCATGCGTCAGTCATTATTATTATTATTATTGTGATTATTATGTATATTGGAATAAATAAAAGATATGAATCTCGATCGAACGAAAATCCCGCTTCGGGGACGAGACACCCGAACGATAATAATATGTTTAATGCGATGTATGTCCGTTTCGTTGTTGATGATCCTTTTCACCCGCTTGGCGAATCAACACTGAAGATTTGTCGTGACGCTATGCACAATGTTTAAATGTAAATGGCGCGGGGCGGTGAGGTGAGGGCGAGAGAGCCAGGGTGAAGGGACGAGGGGAGGCGGGGGGCGGGAAAAGTTAGGGGAGGCGAAGGGCGGGGGTGTGGCGCGCGTCGACCTTCATTTCGTTAGGCCTCTCTTTTAGTACGTTAAAATATAAAATAAATATAATTATAATATGATAAAGGGGGGAAGGTGCGGAAATTGACTTAACGAAATACTTAAAAGTAAAATAATTGAGAATGGGGAGCGAAGACGGGCGCAGCTTCCTAATGCTTGGCGAGTAGGCGAACTCACTACCGGGTGTCGGTTTTTAGATAATATCATAGATTCATATATTAATAATGAATTAATAAAATGATTTAATTGATAATTAATTAGTTGAAATTAATAAGAGTAATCACTAGCTAATTTTAAAATGAATATTCAAATTCTGCCCTGCCACTTGTTAGTTTTTCTAGCTCTAATACGAGTCGTGTCAGTCGGTGCAGTTCGCTTTTTCAGCTATTACATTAATCTGTCGGAGGAGCGAAGGCGGGATCCGCCCGCCGCCGCCCTCCGCCGGACACGTTTACATTTCTCCGCAACATTCTATCGTGCCATGTCTTTATGATTTGTGAATGAAAAGAGTTACGTTGTGTAAATAAGATTTCGTTGTTCAAATGATTAAATAATTAATAGAGTGATTTGCAAATGAATCAATGTGAATTGTATTGTTTTAAATAGTGGTAATGTCGCAGTGTGTCGCCGGCCGCGGCCGCACTACATGTTAAGCACTGTTACGCTAGTTTTTAACGCAGAAAGATTACCTATCCATTAATAAATTAATGAAATTGTTATAAATAGTTAGTATGTACGTACTTAAGTGTTATCTGTACTCCATATAGTTTAGATATACTTTTAGGGAACTATCCAAAAAAAAAAAACTAAACATTGTAAAGTAATTGAATATTTCACGAAGAACTTAACTTTTGATGCCGAAGGACGATCCGCGAATGCGGCGGGCGACCGGCGACTCGGCGCCCGACCCGTTCGCCTCTGTTTAATGAGTATTATCACTATTAACCTTTACATTACATTACATCACATTACGTACCGTACTATTATTGTATAACGATCATTTCTGCATCTTGTCATCAGTTTGTCAGCGATATCCGGTATCGTCTCTTGTCATCGCGAATAACAGTTCATCGAGATACCGCCGTTCATCGGTCGACCCGCCAGACACAACTCACAACACACGATTATAATGTATCTCGTTAACGTATTGGTTTTAGTACTAAGTTAAGCACATTTTGAGGACACAGCGAGCGTCCGGCGAGGCGCGCGGCCGCACCGCACCGGGCGCGCCTCGCCGCTCCAAGTCGCTCGACCGCCACCGATTATTGTGCTCTGTCGCATGTTTCCGACGCCTTACGCTTCCGTGACGTCACGGCGTCAGTGCTAGCGACATTCGACTCGGCTTCGAATGCGCTGCGGCGACCGCCATTCGTTTACGCGATACGTTTTCATCGACGAGTCGCTCGTCGCAGTCGACGAGATTCGGACTCTCGACTTCGACCGCGTTTTGTTCCATTCCATTCGGAATTCCAAAATTCAATTTTTTTGCGATGATCGGTTCCGAAGTTTAGAAATTCGACGAATAATATGACCGCGTGCCGCAGTCGAATGAAAAATTATCGCGGAATCACGAAAGCAGTCGCAGGATCGGGAGATGGATTGGGCGAATGTGATGAGTGTGAGGTTTGCGTGAGACGGTACTGGGGTGGGAGAAGATGAGAGGCGATCGCTTTTGATGCAGCATTGGCTGTTTTGGGGGCCAAGGTGAGGGGGAGGGAGAGTTGGATCGCGACTTGTAGAGGGGGCCTCGTGCGGCCCCGGAAAACATTCGTGACAGAGCACACGTGTACAAAATGTTTAAAAATTAAGTGTGCATAAATAAAACTGCATGCAAAAAGTTAAGTAATCATTTCAAACAATTTCATTTATGCTTAATGTAAACATTTTTAAAAGAAATTAATAAAACATCCATAGTGGTTATAAAATAAACTTTCGTTTTATTTCATTGAACCACCTCAATTTTCCTTCTGTTGTATATCACAAAACACACATCAGTTGAAAATGGCGTAAGTATTATTTACATTCACAAATATTGGAAGAGAATGCGTCCAAAAATTATATTATACATTTATTGTACAACATGTGATGGAAACTAAAGTACTGAAAAGTATAAAAATAATAAATATCTACTTAGTGCAATATGAACTATACTTTTCCACTGAAAAATTAAAACATCAGTAGAACTATGTATAGTATTAATTATTTGTTTCTGGCGTAGACTCTAACAACTTGACGCGTTGTTAACAGAAAAATGTCTACGAGTTCGCTACGGAGTTTGTGACGTAGGTGTTTAGAAAATTTTACTTTTATAGGTAGTAAGAGTGATTAAACATCTTGATAAATTCAATGACAGTCCATTACATTATTACTGATACATTGCTTATTAAATAATTTTATCTTAACCGTTGACAACTTTCATTTTTACAAGGACGCGTGCTTAGGAAAGGTTTAAATAATAAATAACCAGAAGTGTACAACATTCATACATATTTAAATTACCAAATAAATCAGTTACAAAGAAGTTAGAGTATAAAAACTAATGTCAAAGATTCCTATAGCATTTCAAACATTATATGATAAAAAAAATAGGACAGTATTGATACAAGTTATTTTAGATGATTTAATTTAATTGTGACATTCGTACTATGTCATGTATAATATTTTAAATGCATGGACGTTTTAATCAGAGAATAAAGCTTAGTGTGAACGCCTCGAAGCCGGAGATTTAAAAGGATTTGACTCCCATATCTGCTGGAATTTTTAAAATACAAAGATGCAGTACCAGATTACCAATGGGCTGAGCAATTGGCCAAGTAGACGTACAGTGAATTCTCACAGAATATCTTAATTGTTTATCCACATTGCTTAATAAATGAGGATGTTAATTCTATTAAACAAAACAAAAAATATTAGTCAGGGCCACCTCGACCGGTTTTTCGATAAAGTTTTTTTTTCAATAATAGTTTGAAATATAAAATATCGTGAATAATCAGTGGGTTAGTCTCAATAAAAAAGGATATGGATGATTTTTGATTTTAGCTCTTTTATGTCATAATAAAGAAAATAATATAATAAATATAAATGTTAGTAGTTCAAATGTTCAAAAATATGCTATATAATAAGGGCTTGAAATCAAAATGTTTGTTAAATGTGCTTGAAAAGTATGTTTCATGTCAAAAAGTGGAAAGGCTGGGCCCTGGCCGGAAAAAATCTAGCAGGGCGACAACCTGGCCTGCCTCGGCCCCACTACAATACTGTGCATAATAAATTATATTGAAATATTTTTTCATCCATTAATATGACGCCACAAAAGTACTAGAAAATAATCAGTGAAATTTCGAACAGACAGATTTCTGTAGTTCCAGGAATCATCGGTTGGTGGCAGCACCATTTATTTTGCCAACAAAGGGGAAAACTTCTATGCTATTGTATCTCAAATAAAATTGCCATATTTTTTATGTTTTCGATTAATTTTTATAATTTTTTTTTTTGGATCGAATATTTGACGAATACATAATTATTTATAAAAGAAGATAGACCGTTTTTTATTTATATATGCTATAATACTATGGCATTATCAAATAATATAATCTAAGGACACGCCCGAAGAGCATGTACATATTATTTGTGAAATTTATATTAGGCACAAAATGATTGGCTTAGTAGTCTAAGAAATAAAAATTATAAGGAAGGAATTTATAAAAATCGAAATTTTAATTATCAAGTCAGGATTGGGCTGGCATCGAATTGAAACGTAAATACACCTAAAATTTATTCACTTTGCAGTCTATTCTCGATTTATTATTTGTGATATCTATTAAGAAAAATAGAAATAATATCTTCACCATACATTGGTACTGAATCGATAAATTTCTATCATTATTCAAACAATTTTCATAAAGTTTACAATGATCAGAATATATAATCACAAATTAGTGCATATTGCAAAAAAAATAGATGCATCTTTTCAATACAAAAAAAAGTAACTAAAAACATTATTTTCATGTTTCATTTTTTGGGACTGGAGGGGGTGGCTTTTTGGGACGTCGCACTGAATCAGATGGGTCTGTTAGGTCAGTTGAGTATTTTGGAGTTCTGGAGACCTTCGAAGCAGATAAGTCATCGTTTGGAGACGATGTATCATGTGGGACATTTGGATCCTTTTGGATAACTGTTTTCTTTGGGATAACAGTTGATCCCTTTGGTATATCATCCTTTGTAGCGCCTGAGGTGTTTGTCGTTAATGAATTGTTAATTTTATCTGGTTTCATTTGTGTATCTAAATCTGTTGGTAGAGCCTTGGCCTTTGCGGCGACTGATCGCTTTTTATTATCTGAATCTTTTGAGAGAGCTGGGTCTTTCAGATCAGTTGATTTTTCATTTAATACAGGTGAATCTTTTTTTTTAGTTAAGTCATTTGGAACGGCTGAGATCTTTGGGACGGTTGTCACTTTCGGTTTGACGGATTTCTTTGACACAGATGAATCTCTTGATGCAGCCGAGTTCTCTACCCTGTCTGAATATAGAGGGACAGCCGAGCCCTTTTGAGTCTCAGACACCTTTGGAGTTGCCGTGATCATTGGAAAAACGGTGTGTTTTGTGGCATTTGGTTTTTCTGAGAGCTTGGATAGCGACTTGTCTGTGTGTTCCTTAACAAAGGTCTCAGGGAGTACGAGAACACATAGACCCCCAACCACACCAAGTAGCCCCATTACTACCAGTGGATACGGGTATTCCTGAAATATTTCAATAAACACATCTCAATATATATTTTTTGGATATACAGTTGTAGCAACACCTATTTTTTACCTTATTTTTTCTATACATTTTTCATGACAATTATATATCATCGAAATATGACTATTCAAGTTCATAACTTTTTTTCAAGAATAATAGTACTCTTGTAAATAAACTTTTTATTAATTAGATAGGTAAATCAATCATTCCGTACATTTTTATTTTTTTAATAAACTCTAGATGGTAATAGATAATTTAAACATATTCACAAACTATTACATTTTGTTTTAACCAAATGACAAAAATATGACAAATTATTATTTAAAATTTTCAGCACCAATGTCAATAAACTAAACAATATTTTACTTGTACAATAATAACATTCAATTATTTCTGTGATGATATAAAATAAAACATGCTTTTACCAATGTCCACAGATAAGGTAAGCTGACAAGAGAGATTCCAGCAGCAATTTGACATGATCCGACTCCCATGTTCCTCATCAGAGTCGGATACAGCTCAGCCGTGTAGTAAGAAACTGCATTATTTGTGGCACATACACAAAATCTGCTAAATACCACAAAGAAAACACCCAGCCATTCAGCTTCAGTGGTCTCATCAGTGATTGCAAGTGCCAAACATCCAAGTCCTGAGAGCACAACAGAAATACAAATTGGCAGACGTCTCCCGTAGTTCAACAAAATGTAGAGGCATAAAAGTCCTGCTGGTATTTCAATCGCCGCAGCTATGATCGTAATATGATGCAAATTCCCTCGGAATCTGCTGTTATTCAAAACGAGTCCATAGTATAAAAGCGGTGTTGTCGCTGTGATAATGAATGCGAATATTGTAATTTTTTTGTATTCTCCACGAAACAGATCCAAGAAATTCGCCCTCGGTTCTTCACCATTTTCTTTGATTCCTAGTGGCTTAAGTATGTTATCTATAGATTCTGGTATAGCTCTATCATTATAATCGGCTGCTTGTTTTATTATTTCTTTTAATTGGTCCATACGACCCATTAGTAACAGCCAACGAGGAGACTCTGGTATTATCCACCTGTAATTTATCTCAATATTAACATTATGATTATAATAGTATTAAACAAAAAATACCTGTGTATTTTATTGGATATCATATCTTCTACTAAGCACGATACAAACACATTCGAAACTATTTCTATAATAATACATTCTATAGTTGACATTCATGGTGTGTAATTCCATCATTTCGTGATGTAGATGGGAATAATGCAAAAGATTAAGCTACATTATCTTTAATAATTATTGATAAAATGCAGTTTTGTGGAAACAGACTCTCAATAATGACCAAAAATGATAGAATAGTGTTTTGTTTCAATTTAGTTACAACAATCAATATAATCCTCTTGACGCTTTGTATCACTGTAAATTCCATGTTTTTTAGTCTTTTTAAAATCGACACTATTCATTATAAATAAGATTACAAATAAATATTTTTACAGAAGGTGATTTTTTAAATTTTAGAAATAAAAAAAAAACTCTCACCAATAAATAAAGAATGGTAAACAAGGAATGGAAAATATTAGCTGTAGAGTCCTCCATTCGTGAATGATCATGGATATGAGTGACACGAGGATATAGGCAATCGGCAATGGATAGAAAATGCAGACACCAACTATCACACACCACTTTCCGCCTACGATTTCCATGGCCAGCACGAGGCTTGAGAATATGGCGGATACACTTGAAAAACCCAACAGCACCTTGCACAACAAATGCAATTCGAATACTCTGTTGACCCCCATTATAACACCCAATAGAGCTTGCAATGTCGCTGATACAACCAAAGTCTTCTTTCTTCCAAACCTTAACCGAAATATTATCAATATTACAAGCTTAACCTGACATGAAGTTTCCAATTAAACGATTTATATTATTTTATCAATTTTGTGAGCGGAGTTTAATTCACTGACCATGAATATTCTTTTAGATGGAATAAAATTTGCTTCCATGTTTTGGTTGATTTAAATACATTTATATTTACATAATGTGCATGTTTTCCATCCTAAGCATAACCAAATAAATGTGTCAGCTATTTTACTAATATACAAGCCTTGTATAGCAGCAAATCTACCATAGCATGTCCACTGCTCATGATTTTAGCTTAACGCTCAGTTTGATAAACAGAAATAAATTGTACAATGTTAACGTTTTAGATACAGGAAAGTTAACCCTTCCTGCAACCAAATTAGATAATCTAATCAGTCCAACAGTTGCTTGAAATAACTCTTGAGAAGCCCACTCCCAGGCTGTACTGCTATGGTTGGTTATTATAGTTATAAACTATACATTAGGTAAAGCGAAAAGAAATTTCATTTTTTTGTTGCGTTACTTTAAGACCAGTCTGTCACCAACTCCCGTTATGTCAACCCGTTTCGATTGGTATAATTTTATACCTCTGGTAATAATCCTTTCCTTTTGATAAAACAAATTGGTCGATAGTAAAGGAATGCAGAGGCCAGATATGGAAGAAGCAAATTTGCGGTATTTTTGCTGTTTTTATTCGATGAAGGATTAAAATCAAAAGAACCAACCCAGACCATCTGGTGATAGGGATTTAAAGGACATACCTAAATCAGGGAGACATCCGTTTTACATAATGTTAAATATATAACTAAGTATTACATTGAAATGACCTGTCAGAAATCATGCCACTAATGGCTCCACCCAAGCCACAACCGAAAAGAAAACAAAAAGCAGAGAAGATCTTGAGATATTCACGATCGCACACAAGATTCCAGTCAGATATTGTCGTTGTTCTAATGACGGTGGCATCATATTCCCACGCATTGCATGGAACGTAGTCAGCGAGCGGTGGACGATGGTCTAAATCTGATACCTTTACCGTATACCAATTTAAATTCAATATCTGGCAACCGTCTGCTGACTGACTATATATTTTCCAATCCTGTACTTTCGCATTTTGCAGGTGAGCTGGTCGAGCACACCAGAATTCTTGACTGAAAGCCTGCAAAAAGAATAATTTTTTTACCATGTCCTCTCTGAAAATTGATGTGGAGATATCTACTTGAGAAATAAAGTATACAGATCTCCGTAATGTGAAAACATGTCTTGAGAGTTTTGTTTTTAAATTAGCAGCTGTTGGATATTAAATAAATTAAATAGTTACCTCAAAGTTAAGCGGATCCGATATTGTTTGTCTGGTATCTTTCAACAGTATAAACGTAGTTTGGTATGATACATATGATTAAGTAATTGAAGATAGTGAATAATAATCATAATTAACAATTCTGTTTTATCTTATCCTTCTAGAGCAGGGGTGGTCAACCTTTTTACCTACCGCCCACATTTGTATCTTTTTTGGTAGTAAAATTTTCCAACTGCCCATTGGTTTTACAATATTTTAATTTAGCGCATCTACAAAGTACTCACAAAGCATTGGAAAAAATCCCTACCGCCCACCATGAAAGCTTGAATCACCCACTGGCGGGCGGTAGCGACCAGATTGACTGCCAATGTTCTAAAGGGTAGAAGGATATTGTTGTAACCTTGGACGATTGTCGTCAACTTCAGACTGATATAGATAATATATTGG